>SRPQ01000499.1:0-17863 GCA_018360075.1 Claviceps cyperi
TGTATTTAGTGGAACCCTTACCCGGGGATTAGCCCCGCACACCCTAGTATGCCCAAAACTGGGACGCAGTGGTGTAAAAAAAAAAAATACACAACAACAACCACCGGTTACAAGGTACCCTGTACCAGTGCGACTTACCCTGTATCACTGGTGGAACGTGGTTACCCGGGAGGAATGGACGATTCACGGTTTTTCTGGATAATGATGGAGAATGGAAGAGTCTCAGGATAATTGAAATGACCGTCTGTGTCAGGGGAATTATTCATGTACTATAGATAGAATGGGCGCAAGCCAAACGCCCTGTGTTCGGGTCGCGAGTTCACAGTTTGTGTGGTCGTGAGTCCATTTTTTTGTTTTCCCATAACGATTCACCGATAGGCCCGGAGGGTATGTGTAGAGGAGTAATGCTTCTCTACAACCCAAGTCCGTCAATTGAATCTCTCGCACTGCGAGTAACTGTCCGCACAACTGTCCGCAACTGTCCGCAACTGTCCGTCCACTGTGACACTTACATCGTCCGCTACAAATTGAGTGCATCGCATTTTAGCGACCAGAAGATTACGCAAAAGCTTCCAGATAGTGCAGCTGCCTGCAGTTGCACGCACCGCATCGTCACTTGGCACCAGCTGTCGTGTGCACCATTCTTGTTGAACCAGCCACTGAGACTCACTACCTCAGTTAACTGAGTAACTAGAATCACTGTACTCCAGCGCACGCCATCTGGCACCAACCGTTGCATGCACAGTCCTGGTTGGCAATCCCACTGAGATTCACTACCTTAGTTGGCGTACCCACCTGGAGCCCCTGTATTTTCAAAAAATACAAATACCCATGCAATTGAACGTATCTAGTTGAGCGGTAGTAGCCTGAATCGGCTCCTTGATCGAGTAATTCCAACAAGCCGACTCGATCCGAGTCTGGGACAAAGAGGACATCTGAGCAACGCTCAGTGTATCGGGACGTTTCTGCTACCTGATGCTTCTTCAACACCCGGCCATCCCACCATGCCTGTGGTAACGTCAGACAAACTGGCAAGCCTGCAAAGGCAGTCCGAAGATATAAGAAACGTATGCCTCGTCCTCTCGTTCGTCCGTCTCATGTTTGAACTCAGCGGGCTGATGAGCTGATGGTGATACAGATATGCATTCTCGCGCACGTCGATCATGGGAAAACATCGCTGACAGACGCCCTCCTCGCCACAAATGGCATCATCTCGCCTAAACTCGCCGGCAAGATCCGCTATCTCGACTCCCGTCCTGACGAGCAGCTGAGAGGCATCACCATGGAATCATCCGCCATCTCGTTATTCTTCTCCATGATGAGACGGTCTGCGCCAGAGGCCGCCCCGCAACCAAAAGAGTACCTGATCAACCTGATTGACTCACCAGGGCACATAGACTTCAGCAGCGAGGTGTCTACGGCGTCGAGGCTCTGCGACGGAGCAGTCGTGCTGGTCGACGCCGTAGAAGGCGTCTGCAGCCAAACGGTCACAGTTCTGCGACAAGCCTGGATGGAGAAGCTCAAGCCTCTTCTCGTCATCAACAAGATGGACCGGTTGATCATGGAGCTAAAGATGACGCCTGACGAGGCCTATGTGCACTTGAGCAAATTGCTCGAGCAGGTGAACGCCGTGCTGGGCAGTTTCTTTCAAGGCGAGCGAATGGAAGAGGATCTTAATTGGCGGGAGAAGATGGAGGAGCGTGTCAATGCCGCGGCAGAAGCTGCTGCGAAAGCCTCCGCAGAAGAAGACGCTTCTTCGTCGTCACAGACCGGCGAGATTAACTTGCAATTTGAGGAGCGAGACGACGAGGACATCTACTTTGCCCCCGAAAAGAACAATGTCATCTTCAGCAGTGCCATTGACGGATGGGCATTCACATGTCGCCAATTCGCCAGTTTGTACGAAAAGAAACTGGACATCAAGCGTGGACTGATGGAGAAAGTGTTATGGGGAAACTTCTACCTGGATCCAAAGACAAAAAAGATTCTTGGCCCAAAACATCTCAGAGGTCGAAACCTCAAGCCTATGTTTGTGCAGCTCGTTCTGGAGCCCGTCTGGACAGTGTACCAGGCAACGTGCGGCGGCGACCACGGTAAAGGCGATGCCGCCATGCTGGAAAAAGTTACCAAGTCGCTGAACCTCTCGATACCGCCTCACGTACTCCGCGCGCGCGACCCACGGTTGCTTCTGACAACAGTCTTTGCCTCTTGGCTACCCCTCGCAACAGCTCTGTTGGTTTCCGTCATCGAGTCTCTCCCTTCACCACCTGCCGCGCAAGCTGAGAGAGGTCCCGATCTTATCGCGCAATCTCCCGGACACGAGGCCGTGGACAAGGAGATCAAAGATGCTATGGTCTCGTTCAAGCATGACCCATCAGACCCTGTAGTCGCCTATGTCAGCAAAATGGTGTCGGTCCCGGAGAGCGAGTTGCCCGAAAATAGGAGAAAACCCGGCAGTCAAATGACTGGCGAAGAGGCACGGGAGCTTGCGCGAAAAAAGCGAGCCGAGGCCCTCAGAGCGGCGGCTGCGCAAGACGCAAGCGAAGGCGCCGTGGATGGCGGCATCACGGAGGCTCTAGGTAATACTCACATTGATAATGCCAACGACGAGGAAGCAGAACAGGCCGAGCCGGAACACTTGATCGGATTCGCACGCATCTACTCTGGGACACTCTCGGTCGGCGACAGCCTCTACGTCGTTCCGCCCAAGTGGTCGCCGGCTGATCCCACGGCAGGCCCGCAGCCGCAAGCCGTGACCGTCTCGGCTCTCTACATGCTCATGGGACGAAATCTAGAGTCACTGGACTCAGTTCCCGCCGGCGTGGTGTTTGGCATCGGAGGTCTCGAAAGCAAGATTCTCAAGTCCGGGACACTATGCAGCAAGCTCGACGGTGCCATAAACTTGGCAGGCGTCAGTATGGTTGGGAAGCCCATTGTCCGAGTCGCCTTGGAACCGGTCAACCCTGGGGATCTTGACAAGATGATCCACGGACTGGAGTTGCTGGTTCAGAGCGACCCGTGCGCGGAATACGAACAATTTGGTAGTGGTGAGCACGTGCTCCTCACAGCAGGGGAGTTGCATCTAGAGCGGTGTCTCACGGACCTCAAGGAGAGGTTTGCAAAATGCGATATACAGGCCGGCGCACCCATCGTCCCATACAAGGAAACCATTGTCCGGGCTGACGAGATGCGTCCTCCTGTGAATAAGGAGCTCGGTCGGGGAGCGGTCGTGGCATGCACAAGTTCAAAACAGGTCACCATAACGTTGCGCATCCGTCCATTAGCCTCTGATGTGACGGAGTTCCTGCTCAAGAAGGCCGACTCCATCAAGCATCTCTACACGGAAACCAGGCGCACCGCGTCCTCAGACGGACAAGAACAAGAAGCAGACGATGAAGCCGACGCCACTGCTCTCGATGCAGCAGCAGCTGCCGCAGCCAGTAGGCTTTCCGTGGAGGGTATCCAGAAGCAGCTACAAAAGCTCTTCGATACCGCCAAAGGAGGCCGCGACACCTTCCGAACACGCACCGATCAAATCGCCGCCTTTGGCCCCAGAAGATCCGGTCCCAACATACTACTCGATGCCACAAGAGACAACATACTCACCAAAGTCTTTAGCTCAACCCCCCCGGACAACAACAAAACCACCACAATACCCCGTGCCGGCGAGGCCCTCAACCCACGCCACCTGGCGGACAAAATCGTAGACGCCTTCCAACTCGCCATGGCCCAAGGCCCTCTCTGCCACGAACCCATCCAAGGCGTAGCCGTCACCCTCGAAGACATTGCTCTCGATCTCACCGACGACGACACCCCCGCCCCAGACAAGCTCAGCCGTCTCACCAGCGAAATCATCAAAACCTTCCAAACGTCCCTACGGTCCGCCTTTCTGGACTGGTCCCCCCGCCTCATGCTCGCCATGTACAGCGTCGAAATCCAAGCCGCGACGGAAGTTCTTGGCCGGGTCTACGATGTGCTCACCCGCCGACGCGGACGTGTCATTGCGGAAACCATGAAGGAAGGGACTCCGTTTTTTACGATACAGGCTGTTCTTCCTGTCGCGGAGAGTTTTGGCTTCGCGGACGAGATGCGGAAGCGGACTAGCGGGGCTGCGCAGCCGCAGCTTGTTTTTGCGGGGTTTGAGGTATTGGACCAGGATCCGTTCTGGGTGCCGTTTACGGAGGACGATTTGGAGGATTTGGGGGAGTTGGCGGATAAGGAGAATGTGGCGAAGAGGTATATGGATGGGGTGAGGAGGAAGAAGGGCTTGTTGGTGGAGGGGAGGAACGTGGCTACTAATGCGGAGAAGCAGAGGACTTTGAAGAGGTAAACTTGTCGTCGAGACGTATGGGCGTGGATGTTTACGGTTGGTTATGTGTAATCTTACGGGCATGGAGTACATGGATGGGAGGGAGCGGGAAAATCCACAAGGACAGGGAACGTGACTGTTGAGGTCCGGTCCAGTTGGGGAATGTAAGCCAAGGCAATCAACCTGTGGTGGGTGACTTGTCTGTCTGTGCGTCTTGAGCTTTTCAGGCGGATTGAAGTTTGGTGGCGATAACCAGATTACCAGTTGGGATGGAGGAACCTGTGTTGCCAACCAGAAACAGTATCTAAACAAATATGTACATGCCTGACTAACTATGTATTCAGCAAACAACGAACGAACAAGCATAAGTAAACAAGTATCATGTAAACGTTGTGTGTACTGAACTGTCTCATAATGGCATACACACAGTGACAGCATACACAAGCACCCACAACAAAGCAATACTTGGCAGAAAACTTCAAAACAGAATTTTCCTCACGACAAGCCAGTTCAGCAAGATGAATTATACGAGCAGTGAAGGAAACAAATCTACGAGCAGCGGCCTACCATATCCCGGACCGGACATTAGTCTGACTATCGCGATGTCATTGCGGCGATGCGGCAAAGCAAGATAGCTTCGTTTTTTCTTCGTATTTGTTTTTCTTGCGAAGGGTTCAACTGGAACATGTGGAGGCTGAAAAGGTTTCCAGCCTGCCTACATGATGTGGTGCGATGCAAAGATGGCGTGAAAAAGCTGTTGTCTCTCAAACCTGGTCTGGTGCCTGGCTAGGTAGTTTTCGTGGGTTCCGGCGCGGGGAATAAATCAACCAGTCGGAAACAGGCCCGCATGAAGTCTGCGTCACATCGTCGAGATTGGGTCCTGGTAATTAGATCGCAATTGCAACGCCCCTTACGATATGACTGGGGGCCAAACTTTTCATAATGTCTCTCCGAGACCGGGCCAAACTTCAATTCATGTGTTGAGGCCTTTTGGGCAGAGCGAGGCGTCCGAATCAGATTGGTCGGCAAAGAAGCCATCTCTGTTTTCTCGATGAGGCAGCCAACATACCCTCCATAGGCTGCTCAATTTAAAAGCCTCAGGTACGCACCCGTAACGTATCCCGCCCTGTAGTGTCGACCAGAACATCAGATGGCTCTGGGCCGTGTCCTCAGTCCTCGGCCGTCGCTTCCTTCCGGCCGAGAAGGATGAGGCATCGGCAAGACTTTCCGAAGGGAGAGACAGTGACGTGGCCTGGTGCGAGCGAGGATATTTCGGCCCTGCTTGACTTTCTTGATGCACGAGGACTTGGAACAGTTGTGATTCGCCCGGTCTTCCCCCTCCCAGCGCACACCCGAGACCCGAGATAGACGGAATATCGGTACCATGCTGGTTCAATACTCTACTCCGTAAGTACCTGTGCCCGACTGGCCCTGCGATGAGCCAGTATGGAATCAAATGAGCCGTGCCTGGATACGATTGGGAGAAAAAGAAAGGAAAAAGCGCACAGAGTCGGCCACAATCTCCGTGTCTGCGCTGATAGGAGGCATGCGCGACGCTCGGAGAATAGCACGAGGTTGGATCTCATGTCAAGTTGTTGTTAAATACATACTCCGTAGATGCATCTGCCATTCGTCATCCAGGCTGTCTGTTCATCTTGCGATTCGGCTGGATGACTCGGCCAGGGTGCGTACCTATAGACCGGGGCCTGCGCGGGGAACCGTTTTACGACCTGTTTGATCATCGATGCAACCCGTCGGTAACTGATCGTGGACCCCTTCACTGTTCACTGTTCAGTTTGTCTTCCGCAATGACCGCCTCGCCGCATGCACATGCCAGATTGCAGAGGCCGAAACTTGAAAGCCGATTGAAACTCAATGTCTTGGCGTATGACGTGAAAACATGAACGAGCAGCGAGACGACTTCCCCCTTGAGCGTTTAAAACAAGACATGCGCGGCCAGTTCGGACCCGTATACCCCCGTGCGCTCCGTGAGCGTACATCGCAGGTCTCCCATCGCTTATGATCGAGTCTGTCCGTCTCCTTGATGCTGTAGCTTCTCTCTTCTCGATGCTACAGGTTGCTTGTCGGCAGAGCAGTCCGTTTTGTGTACAGGACCATCATCTGACAGTAGGTAGGTATGTAGTCGGTAGGGTTCAGGCAGTTACATAAACGGCCTGTCTCGCTTCGTTCCACTCCACATCCAGGAATATGTACATACTTCCTCCTGCCGGTTCGTCACAAGATGAAATCGTCAGCGGCCTGCAGATGTCTGGTAACTACATACATACCTAAGGGAGAAATCTTGATTGGACCGCAACAAGGTCCCTTGATGACTTGGCCGGCTCGCCAGCGAATTGCGGTGGAGCGACAACTGAACAAGGCGGGCAGCGGGTAACAGGCGGACCTAAGGCTCATGACAAGAAGCATCAGCGGCAGCCAACCTTCGGTTCAGATGGCCAAATTTGTGTCTCGCTGAGGAAGAAGTGGTGATGTTTGTATGCGCATATACATATTCTGTTCTCGGCTGAACCGTGCACTTGACGGGTGCCTCGGACAGAGCAAGTCCGGGGTTAGCTCCTTCCCCGACTTTGACGGGACTGGGAGACTTGAACGGAAACACCAAAGCACAAGACACAGACACAGGACAGACAACGACAGATTGCCGCGCTCAGACAGCAGTTGCATTGTACTTGAAACATCGCCAGCAGGTGAGACGGTGAGACGCCATGCAAGACATTGTTACGACCAAAAGCCATAACCGAGTCCTGTCGTGTCGCACCCCATCCACCCTGCGGCGTCCCAGCGGCGTCTCCAGATGTGGCTGCTGCCCTTCTGCCGGCCAGACTCCAGTCCCTGGTCCTGGGCAGCGGCTTCGGAAGCAAAACCTGAGCCAGCCGGTTTGGTTGGCGGGATCTCTGATCGTGGTGGGTTGATGTTGGTGGTGCCATAGGTAGGCATACCTACATAGTTGGAGACTGCTTCCACGCTGCTCTTGTGTGCGATCCGACATTTCTATATATTCTCTACAAGGGGCCGTATTTTCTCTCCTTATTCCTTATTGCTCGCCTCATTCCTTCAACTCGCTTTCGCGCGGCCACCGACTAACACGCCCAGAGCCTACCTGTCAGATTGGTCAACTTCCACTCGCTGTCGCAAACCTTTTACCGCCTGTCCAAGCACCGAAAATTCCAGCTGGGGGTTTATTTGTTCATATACATCTCTGTATTTATATGCGAGGTGGCACGTCGTCGCCTCGTCCCGACCGCTCACCGTCTGCCCTCATCGTGACTTACACAACGAGCATCGCGCTCGTCTCAACTCGACTTGTCCCATACGCCCACGCCCGAGTTACACACCGTGCCCGCATCTGTCAACATGGGCGCTTCCATCGCCCAGGAAAACTCGCCGAAGTCCCTCTGCCAAAAATCTCCCATAGCTGGTTCTTCTATATGCTGCACCTCAGGACCATGCTTTGCACAATCGAATATAAACGACAGTGAGAGAACACTGGTTGATGCGGTAGAAACCGGCAACAAGCCTGCTTGCGGCCCAGATGGACAACGGCAGCGGCAACTGTCCTCATTCTCCGCCTCTTCGGACGAAGGGCAAGCGCAAATTATGGACAATACAAAGTGCCAGGGATCGATCAAGCGTTGTGTCGACTATTGCGTTGTTGAAGACGACCAACTTGCTGTAGAATTGGGCAATTACACTGGCGTCTGGGCCGGAGACACGGGCGAATCGGTACCGCAAGTCCGAAGTCGATACTTTGGGGACCACATCCATCAGAATGCGTACCATCAACACAAGTCATGAATGGGAATTTCTTATTATTGCTTCTTTTTTTTTTCAACTGTTTTTCTTCGGAGACGCAACTGGGTCCATTTTTCTTTTTGCACCAAAGGTACGACCACGTACCCAAGTCTGGCTACAGATCTTGTTCACAGTGCATTCAGCAAGGCAATTAGCCAAAAGGAGGACGTGGCGCGTGAGGTATGCTTACATGACTTGGCTGGTTCCGAGTCGATTCAATTCGGCCATCACTTGATTCATTCTACCTTTTTAATACCCAAGTTGTAGTCACAACCTTGTCTGATTACTCGTCGCGCAATGCGCTACTTGATCTGTGTTTCTGTGACTCCAATGGTTGTTGTTGTGTTTTCGGTTCAGGGTAGGAGACGCGGGAACGAGACTTTGAGTCATAGGAAGCGTTTGAGGCATATTTTCGCGCGAGCCCCTTCCATGAATAAGTCACGCCGTCTCGGCCACATACCTAGACGCAGAGCGTTCAGAACCCAATGAATTCGTGATCAACACGGCCCTCTTTGCGGCAGGCTTGCGTGGATTATCGCCCGGTTCCTTGGACTCTGAAGCAAAATAATGCATGTTCGTTGTTGTGTTCGAGCCTTCGTCTGCCCCACTTCCTCTGCATGACTGTCCAATCAAAGGTAAGACACCCCTGGAGTTAGCGAGGCTGCCAACACGTGCCAGGCAGCAGCGTGGCACAACAAGGAACTTACGTTCAAGGAAGGGTTCCAAAGTTGCATTGCATCAGCAAGCCAGAATATTGGATGAGTTCTGCCACCAACCACAATAGTTACCTCGTATTTATTAGCCCCGATTGAACCGAATTGCATTTTCTTCATTACACAGCACCAAGACCGTTCAGACGAATCAACTTATTGCTTTTCTTCCTTCTTTTCTTTTCTACCATTTTTCCCAGCTGTACCTCAACTTTCTTGGAAATACTACCCTTTCGAACCGCCATCGCACACTTATACATAAATACGACGACACCTTTTACCACTTCACCTCCTCTTTTTGGACGCCGCGCGAATTCAGTACCCAACCTTTTTGTCCTCTCAATATCCGTATCATATAGTGTATAACGTCCCGATATCGGCCACAATAACCTCCTGCATGAGGCAAGACACGGAGATCACAAATCACGCACGGTAGAAAGGTGCCTCTCCTTTCCATTCTTGTTCGTCGTCATGCCTCTTCTCGGTGGCAAGGGAAACAAGTTCAAGGTTGATCCGCCCAAGATCCGGATTGAAAAGGTCGCAGTTGAGCGGACAGGTCCAGCGCTGAACAGGTCGAAGCCCAAGCCGCGTCCCGGACAAGCCTTGACGGGCTTGTCGTCGCGATCATCTGCCGCGGCGTCCGTGTCTGGTACGCGACCATCGTCGAGGCCTCTCTCTTTCCGACACAAGAGTCACTCGCCGTATCCGTCGTCATCGGATGAGAGCCGGTTGCAACGGAAGCGCAAACCCAGTGCGGGAGGAGCGGTAGGACATGCGGCAGTGACGAAACCGTCCCCTGGAGCGGATCGGGTTGCATTTGATAAGGACAGTGACAATGAGGACGATGGGTGGATGAGTCTGGATACGCGCAAGAGGCAGCGGAGAGCTACGTCCGAAGAGAAGCCCTTGGACTCGAAGCGCAAGTTTCGACACTTGCGCGCGTTTGAGGGCCGCAATAGCGGTCTTCGGTTCATACATGCTGTCGAGGTGGCGTCGCTGGAGGCCAAATGTGTGCCGGTCATGGGCGCGCAAAAGGAAGACGTTGCGATAGAGCTGCAGTATCCGAGTATGCAGCCCAGAGAAAAGTACGACTCCCTCAGTGTGCCGCTTCCCGCATCTTCCCCTTGTTATTTCTCCATTTGCATTACTCACCCCCTAACCTTTGTTCTTGGTCGCAATGCTCACTATTTCTTTGTGCTATAGGTTCGAACTCGTCTGGGGCAAAGACAAAATAGACGCTGTCGAAGCCAGCATACGAATCGTTCGTCACGTCGCCGAGACCTACCTCAACGACGAGGAAGCCGAGCCATTCACAAACATGAACACAGGTCTGATTCGACGCCTCGAGAAAGCATCAAACCGCAACATCCAAGATCTAGCGGGCTTCAAAGCCGCCCTACATGAGTACAACGAGACCCTATCAGGCCTAGTCGAAGACGGCATCATCGCAAAGAACCTCGACGCCCTGCGCGAACTCCCCCAGCAACTCGTCGCCTTCATCCTAGACCAGATCTACGACCGCACCGTCGCCCCGAGCGTCGATCTACTCTCGAAATACGAAAACGGAACCGACTACGTCTACGGAGAGCTCCTACACCCCTTCATCTCCAAACTCCTCGTCGAGCAAACCCAAATGACGTCAGATCAAGTCTTTGTAGATCTCGGCTCCGGCGTCGGCAACGTCTGCCTACAGGCCGCCCTGGAAATAGGCTGCGAGAGCTGGGGCTGCGAAATAATGGAAAACGCGTGCAACCTAGCCGAGCTGCAGATTCAGGAATTCGATGCCCGGTGCATGCTCTGGGGGATCAAGCCCGGTAAGGTGCACCTTCAACGAGGGGATTTTCGCAAAAACACCATCATCCACGAGGCGTTGAAGCGGGCGGATGTGGTGCTTGTCAACAATAAGGCTTTTACGGCGCAGCTAAATGATGATTTGGTGCGCATGTTTTTGGATTTGAAGCCGGGATGCAGGGTCATTTCGCTCAAGTCGTTTGTGGCGGACTGTAAGAGTAGTCATAATATCAATGATGTGGGGAGTACGATTTTGGAGGTGGAGGAGTGTTCGTATCCGGAGGGGTTTGTGAGCTGGACGAATGCCGGGGGGGAGTATTTTATATCTACGCGGAAGTAGATGCGGATGCGTTGGCTATGTTTGCCTGGCAAGGTATGTGTTGCCGGGGCAGACATGCAAGACGGATATTTGCTGCGACAGATATTCAGATATTCGCTAGGGGGCTGAGATGACTCATGGGGGCGAGGGAGCTTTTGGCTAGTTCGTCGGGTCAGTGTATACGATGTATTACGTACTGCAGCGGTTTGGATACCAATACAAAAAAGGGCTAGGACAGTCTTTCTGTTTTCTTGGCTGTTTACTTTGTTGGAGTAGACTGCGGCCAAACCCCCCCCCCCCCCCCCCAGCAGCATCATAAACATGTGTACCTATGTACGTACATACATACCATGTAGGACTATACCTCACATACCACACCACATCACCGTGATTTTGGTCCTTACCTCTCTTACCAAGTCATGTCATACCATGCAGCACATACCGTGGCGTGCAATTCATATCATGCCGCACTATCCTGTTCCATACCGCGTTCTACCGTGATCTCGTGGTCCCATAGCAATGAGCATAGCATGCCAAAAATACATTATGTGAGTATCGCCTCACCATCATGCCTGCTCATTATTCCTATCCCTCCCTCCGTTTCGTTGCTTGAGCCTTCGTCATGACATCGTGTTACAAAATAGACCCGGGTCTGAAAGAGAAGAGTGAGCTGGGAGCCGAGCCCTCTAAGTCCCCAATAAAGGCTCATTGGCAAGATTCATGGCTTCAGCTTCTTGGGCCATACGCGCCATCCACCTCTCCACAAGCTCCTTATTCTCCCTCTTCACCTTGTCTCTCTCCTTTTCGGCCATGGACATTTGAAGATTCAGGGTAATCATTTCATCTTGCACGTCCTACTTTGTGTCAGTGTGCATATCCAATTAATTTGTATATTCCCCCAGTGGTACATAATCGACCAGACTTCTCCGTCACTCATGAAGCGCGCATGTACGAGTGGTGCGCAAAGAGAACAGTGCGCCAAGCGACTGCGCGCGCAATCCAAGTTACTCTTACCTCGAGCAGTTTCCGTTTCTCACGCAATTCATGCTCCCTGTCTTCCAACCGCGTCGTGAGAAGGGCCCGTTCCGTACCGAGGGCCTTGACGGAGCGCGCGTCATCCTTTGTCTTGGTGCGCAGCTTGCTCAGTTCCTCTTCTGCGGCTCTAAGCCGCCCTTCCGTTACGCCCTTGGAGCGGAGGGACTCGGCTAGATCCAGACGCAGCTGCGCGACGACTGGATCATCCGTGGTCGGCAGGGCTCCTGATTTAGATGACTTGGCTTTGGGGGCCTTGGAGACACGGGCTTCCAGAGCCGCGTTGGAGGCTTCCAGCGCAGAGATGCGATCAGCCATTTGCGAGCCTGTCGGAACTGGTAAGCTAGGCTCTTGATTACTTTTGGCTCAGCTTCACATGGAAAGATGACTTTGCGTGAAGAAAAAGAAAGAAACGGAGCGTTGAACGGAAGGAAAGCGAGATGTGAGCTCGCTTGGG
This sequence comes from Claviceps cyperi, assembly GCA_018360075.1. Lineage (NCBI taxonomy): Eukaryota > Fungi > Ascomycota > Sordariomycetes > Hypocreales > Clavicipitaceae > Claviceps > Claviceps cyperi. Next base: position 12,432 of record SRPQ01000499.1, read on the forward strand.
AGGACAGACATGTCTGGATGAGCTCCTGGTTCACAGGACTCTGGAGCTCAGCGTCCTTGAGAGACGTGAGGTATTCGTTTATCCAGCTTGACATGGTGAGCGGGGATTACACGACCACGCTTGGCAGGAGAGAGACGCCCGGCGGTCGGAAGTTTGGCTGGATCGCTGCATGAGCTTGTTCAGTAAAAACCGTTGGCGCGTCTCGGCGTCAACGGGCGCATCATGGTATGACGGAGTGACGAAGTGAGGGCATGATTGCAAGCTGGAATGGAGTGATGAAGTTGATGGGGTACGTATTGGCCCCGTTTACCCGAGGAATAGCCCCAGGGAGCGTAGCACGCTATCCAAGCTCCTGCAATGACGCCGTCTGGCGCCAATAACAGCAGCTCTTGCCTCGAGGAACACACAAGCTCGAGACTATCCTTCGCAATTGCCCAAGATAGCATCGCCCAGCTGATATCGTACATCATTGCACACCGACATCACTCGCGACTTCTAACCTACCTGACTGGCTCATTCCTGGGAGAATGCGCTTGTGAGGTGATGCGATTCAGAATGCGCCGCGCCTCATGATGGATACCTTGCATGCGAGAGCTGACTGGGAGAGCGTGGGCGACAAGTGGTTTCGCAAGACACAGCAGTACACCCAAGTCTTTGACCAGGATCTGGACCTCGATAATTATGTCGTAGCAGGGGCACCGTATGCTGGGGCTTTAGGTGAGCATTCCGTCCGTCAAGTGTCAAGAAGCGCATTGTGCATCGTTGGCTGGGTCCATCTCTTACTGCGAGGCTGCTTCGTCTCCCCTACATGTGTTGCAGTGCAGCATTCATTGCATATTGAGTCCAAGCCGATAACGAGCACCCCCTATTCACGCTCATTCTCTCCTTACCCTTTTTACATCCTCATCGTCTTATTCCTCATTTCTTTCTGACGATTGTAACTTTCCGGGACATTTCTGATCTGCCTCAGCTCTGTGGCGCGATTCCTCCAAGCTCCAAGCTCACCAGGCTGGACGGTCGTCTAAACCCACCATAGACATCTATAGCCTGGCTGGGAAGAAGCTCCGGTCTATACCATGGGAAAAGGGCCCTATCAAAGGCTTGGGTTGGTCGGAAGACGAGTCCCTGTTGGTTGTCACGGCGGATGGAAACGTGCGCTGCTATGACATGCAAGGCGACTTTAGCAACTTCACACTCGGGCATGGTGCGGAACACTACGGTGTTGAGTCTTGCCGGTACGTCCTCAGATACACCTCTCATATGGTATATCGTCGCTGATCTCTGAGTAGCTTTTATGACAGCGGCCTTGTGGCTCTGTTGGGCAACAATACTCTGGTGGCGGTCTCGTCATATACTGAGCCGCGACCACGCCTGTTGGCCCCCTTACCAGAAGGGGAGGTTCATTCTTGGGCCATCATCTCGCCGGAGAATACCTTGTCTCGGTTTGTTGAGGTTCTGCTAAGCATTGGTTCAACAGTATACATGGTGGATACTTCCGAATGCGAAGACAAGTATGTGGACAGTGGCCCATTTAGCCACCTGAGCGTGTCCCCAGATGGGCGATTCATCAATTTGTATTCCAAGACTGGCATAGCACGCATCATCTCGAGCGATTTCCAAGAGAAAATCTTTGAGCACAACTCGGATTCTCAGGCACCGCCGAGATATGTCGAATGGTGTGGAAGCGATGCGTTGATTGCTTGGGAAGATGAAGTCCATATCATTGGATCCGGCGGCCAGTCTTCGTCTTATATATACGACAGCACCGGAGTACATGTAATATCTGGTGTGTGCCCCTTTGTCTTCCTTTCTATTATTTGTTCTCGGTGATTATATGCACCCCGGATATTTTTGCTGAGAGGGTGTAGAGTACGACGGCGCTCGAATCATCACCAATGACTTTTGCGAATTCCTCGAGAGGATACCGCCAGATACGCTCGAGGTCTTTGGCCATGCATCTGAGTCCTCACCCGCGTCAGTTCTATTAGATGCGGTTAGACAGCTTGAACTGGAGTCCCCCAAGGCGGATGATTACATCCAATTAATTCGAGCTCACCTCACTGAGGCTGTCGACACGTGCGTCAACGCAGCGGGGCGTGAGTTTGAGGTCAAGTGGCAGAAGAGGCTCTTAAAGGCTGCCTCATTCGGAAAATCAGTCCTCGATATATACAACAGCGACGACTTTGTCGACATGTGCGAAACCCTACGCGTGCTGAATGCCGTGCGCGACTTCAATATTGGCATACCCCTGTCCTTTGAGCAGTTCCATCGCCTCACCCCAGAGCGACTAATCCGGCGCCTTTTGCAACGCCATGAGTATCTATTGGCACTCAAGATTGCCCGGTACCTAAAACTTCCAACCGACCGGATCTACGTGCACTGGGCGTCCACCAAGGTCCGCATCGGTGCCGAGGACGATGACACGGCCTGCAAACAAGTAGTCGAAAGGCTTGCCGGTAAGCCCGGCATCTCATTCGAGGAGATCGCGCGAGCTGCCTACCACGAAGGCCGCAGCCGTCTCGCCACAGAACTACTGAACCACGAACCCCGCGGTGGAAGACAGGTACCCCTCCTGTTGGACATGGAGGAAGATGAGCTGGCTCTCGACAAAGCCATCGAGAGCGGCGACAGCGACCTAATCCTCTCCGTGCTCATCAAACTCAAGGTGAAACTCCCCCTGGCATCCTTCTTCCGCGTCATCAACTCCCGCCCGACAGCAACGGCCATGATAGAATCAACGGCCCTTGCTGAAGGCGACAACGCACTCCTGAAAGACTTGTATTATCAGGACGATCGGCGCGTGGACGGAGCGAACGTGTTTATTAGAGAGTCGCTGCAGCAGCCAGATGCGCGCACATCAGCGGACAAACTCGCTCTCGCAGCCAAGCTCCTGTCTGATTCCAAGGAACACACCACGGAACTCTACGCACTCAAAGAAACGACGACGCTTCTCCGGATGCAAGAAGCTCTGGACCGCGAACTGGGGGACTCATTCACAGGCCTCAGTATCAACGAGACCATGTTTAAGCTTATTCGGCTCGGGTACCATGGGCGCGCTAAAAAGATGCAGAGCGAGTTCAAAGTTCCTGAAAAGGTGGCATGGTGGATCCGGTACGTGGCCGCTCACTTCTGTTCATTGTTCTCCTGATTCCCATGGATGTCTATACACCGAGAGGAATGAATTACATGTGCTGACACGAGGTAGACTCCGCGCACTGGTTGCCAAGCGAGACTGGGCAGAAATCGAAGAAATCGCAAAGACCAAAAAGAGCCCCATTGGCTGGGAGGTATGTTCACTAATAGAAAAAAAAGCAGATGGTCTTGCTCTGAATGTCCCCCGCCCATTCTTCATGACATGACGATATGGAGGCATGCTGGTGTCCATGTAACGAATGCTAATTCTTGAGTATCTGCACGGCAGCCCTTCTTCAATCTCGCTCTCCAAGCCGGAAGCCCCCGCGTAGCTGCGCTCTTTGTACCCAAATGTACGGGCTTACCCCCCGGCGAAACAATCACCATGTACGAAAAATGCGGACTGCTGCTCAAGGCAGCTGAGGAAGCCGTGCGGCTCAAAGATGTGGAAGCGTGGGAGAAGTTGCTTGTCGCTGCGGGACGAGGCTCGCAGGAGGGACGGGAGATTGAGCGGCTGGGGAGTGCTGTGTTTATGAAGAATAGGACTTGATCTGGGTTCTTTGTGGCATGAGATGTGGTGATTTTCGCTGAGACGAGCGCAAGCGCGGTGGGTGATGAATTGTTTCGGGCGGGATATTGATGTTGTTGGCGCTGTAGAGGGGGAAGGCTATAACAATGCCAACTCTGCGGTCCAAATCATGATTCGAGAGTGATGACAATCACAGACGGCGGATAAAGCCCTCACGAGAGGGGGGTCAAAAAGAGCGTTTCATGGCACGAAACCATGCGCGTACGTTGGGTAGTTAGCCACCCCAGTCACCGTGTGGCCCTTGTTCGTAGGTAGCCCGTCAAAGAATTGATGATTGTTCACTCGTTGTTTGGCATGCATTGTTCTACAAGATATATCATCTAGTTAATCATGGTTGTAATCTAAGATGGCACCTAACAAAGGCTCAAAAACACGCCTGTATGTACATACATCCAGCAAACGAGTAGAGCCAATGGCCTCGGACCGTACGCGCCTCTGAAGCTCTCGAATCCATCACGAGTCACGAGTCCACGACTCACGCCAACTTGTTAGATGATAGATCTGTGAGAATGTGAATTGAATGAATGAATGAATGATAAATCTAGACAAGTATCTAGAGAGATGAAGGAATCTTAATCTGACCACCTCCTGTGCGGAAACAGAGAAGGCTATGTAGGTACTTTTCCAATTATGCTCAAGACTCAAGAGAGAAATGGGGGTGTCAGAAATAATGGGTTTTTAGTGATTGTATTGATTGACTTTTCACTTGTTGTCTTGTTGTTGTTGTGAGTTGTTTTTCCTCAGGGGCCATGCTAATTACAAAATAGGTGTCTGTGTGTGTGCACGTGATTTCTGCCCTGTATTACCGCCCAGCGTTATTGGGCCTCCAAGTACCCATATCCGACAGGGGGAGAGGGATATATCATATATCATATACCTAACAACATAGGTACCTAGACCAATGTCAGGTGATGTAAGAAAACAGGGCCGACTTCGGAGATGAGCTATTGGATTGTCTCGGCCTTGCACCCTTGCGAGCGAGTTCGGATTCTCTCGCTCACCTGGTCAGCCAATCATCATTCGCCCGTGTTGGTTGTGGGATGAGGGGTTTTACTTGATATGAACTGGGTGATTCCCATAATCATTTTTAGATAGTCAATGAAGTCTTGGGACGCTCTTCATTCTTTCTGGTCGAGTCCTACTCTTTTCCTGCGGAATCTATTGTCTTTTCGGTCTACTACTCAGACCTCTTTTTGTTACGTAGCACAGCTCCTGCGGGTGTCTGGCCTACGTTCTCTGCTCTCTGTCTTCTCCATTATTTCTTATACCTAACAACATAGGTACCTAGACATGTCAGGTGATGTAGACGGTACATTGGCCCCACATGTCAGCTGTGCTGCCGTGTGACATGTGGTCATAAACTTAAGATCGCTTTTCGCGGCGATTTGAGGATACTGCTCAACGAGACCCTACTTTTTGACCCCGGAAGTTGTTGGATCTCTTTTCTTTCTTTCCTATAGAAGACTCAAGTTCTTACAACGACCTTAAAATGGAGCTGGAATTTGACGACGCAAAAGTCTTCAGCTACACGGATCCAGAGATATGCGAATACATCAATTGTCTCCCCTCGTTACCGGACTATGGGGCGATTGTACCACTATCCCATAAGTATTTGGCCAAGGGATATGGAACATGGGACGACGTGGAAGATGCTGTGAGTGCCATGAAGTTCGCATCTCAGCTTGGCATCCATGTTCCACACGTTCACCGA
>SRPQ01000005.1:0-113243 GCA_018360075.1 Claviceps cyperi
TGCGCAGGATGGTGACATACATAGCTTTTGCTACAACATTCTTGTTTACATGCCAGCGGCATATCAAGGCTTTGGCGGCGGGGAAAGCATCTTTACAAGCGTTGATGAGAGCGACATCTTTATCAGTCAAAACGACGTCGGGAAGCGGGATTCTCGCAATCCTGTAGCAAACGGCGTAATTGTAGCCAGGCCCACTCGTAATCTACCTGTGTTTCAGATGTCATGAAACACAAAGCTACTTGTATCGTCGAATTCATAGCCGAAGCGGCGACGATGTTTAATAGTGGCATCTTGAATTTGTTCGTCTTATAGGTGCAGTCGAATAGCAAGATCTCGTAGCAAGGTTTCAGTAGTGGAAGCATCTTGCGATCGGCCGTGAACAATCGTACGATATGCATCTGTTCGTCGGTTTCAATGACATGAATGACCTCATCTTCTTCGACCTGTTCTAGCAGGAGCTCGGCCGTTGTTTTGCCCTGCAACTTTTGCCCGTTATTTGCATTGAGAAGATTGTAGAGGTCTCTCGTCTTGAACTTCAGTTCATCCCCAGTATCGGCGGCAGCGTGGCGGACCCCCTCGCGATAACTGGTCATTACACTTCTCGACGAATCCATGAACTAGATATCATCTCGTGAACGTCATGAACGAGATAACATCTCGTGAACGACGGATCGTGAGATCATGGTGATAAGCCATGAGAACAGGAATGATGGCGCGATAGTAGTGATGTACCATGATGGTGGAGATCGGAGTTGTCGCAACGGCCGGCTGCGCCCATTCTTTTGTGCGATAGGAGTGGTACATAACTGGACCCACAAATATGTGCGTCATGCAACAGAATAGCATGACAATGGCAATTGTAGCGGCTCCGTGATGAGGGGGGAACGAACCCCCAGCCTCCAGGCCCCAAGTCCTCCGTAAAGCTTCTTCTCCCCTGTTGTATGGAATTCCAGATACTCGTCGCAGGAAAAGAGCCATGGCTCAAAAGAATTCTACTGATCGGGATGATGACCCTATAGAGCGTGCCCGCGAGTTCCTCACAAGAGATGACGATGAGCGTTGGAGAGCAGGTGTGAGTTTGTCAGTGTGCACAGTGCAAACATATCATGTTCTCTTCCATACGCGGGTGCTCTTGTCTGCTTCTTCTTTATAATCCATATTGCGCAATACCCGTAAATAGCTAATCTTGCCATCTCTTCTACAGGAATGGATGTCCACTCTCCTTCCTCACCTAAATGTCACATCAGCCGATCCCAGCGCCCCGGCACGCGTAACCTTCTCCTTCACCTGCCTCGACCATCACTGTAATCGTCTGGGCAATCTGCACGGCGGCGCAGCGGCGACGCTCTTCGACCTGTGCACCACTATGCCCCTCGTTCTCATCAGCAAGCCTGGGCTCTGGCAATTCCTCGGTGTGACGCGCAATCTCAACGTCTCGTACTTCCGTCCTGTGCCCAAGGGAGAAGAGGTCGTTATCGAGACGGAAGCAGTGCAGGTGGGCAAGAGGTTGGCGACCCTCAAGGGCGTAATGCGGAGGAAGAGGGATGGAGAGATTGTCAGTATATGCGAACATCTCAAGGCGAATATTGATCCCGAGCCCAAGATATAGTATAGCAGGATCCGAAGGCAGAGTTTCCCTTGCCTTTGCCGACTTGCGCGTATAGAATCTTGTGGGTTGAGACCACGGCCAAGCGACGCCGAATATCTCAATTCCCAAGAGCGTATTAAATCCCAGACGATTTACGGTCAGGTCAGCCGAATAGCTTTTCTGGGGGACCACTGCATCATTCACAACTTGGGACTCCATGGGTTTTGCATTTATCATTGTTGGGCAGCCGTCCGAGATAGTATCGCGGAGGTTGAGCCCTTTCACGTGCACAGATGACCTTGAGTTTATCTTGAGGCTCACGAGGTGTACGAGCGGCCGTTAATGCTTCTGTACAACCTTCGTGTCACGTTGCGCCCGTCGATATTCGGAGAAACCCTGAAGACTACTCAATGCTCATACATTTAATTAATACATGGCACAGCCTCTGAGCCTCTAAAACGGCGCCATCATCGAGTAATTCGGATCCCAGTTCCTTCTGTGGAAAGCATCATGCAATACTCATGACCATTACAAAAGAAATGCCTTGCTCCAAGAAGCAAGGTGAGAGTTGGGTATATCCGTAGTTCCTGCGAATAAAGTTACTGCTGCCACATAATGAGATAAGGACTTCTTGAGACTTGTACCATGAACATCAGATGAGATGGCTTCCTCAGAAGAACTGGATACATCAGACATGCCACGTGTCATTCGTATTCAAGACCCTATGCTAAAAGGCTAAACAGAGTATAAGTGATTGAGGCGAAGAAAATAGCCCAGTTCCTCCAAGCAAGCAAATTCCAGCCCTCCAGAAAAAGAAATGGGTTGAAGCCTTCCACAGTGAAATCCAACAATGCTCTAGTCCGACACTTTCGAATCCACAGGAGAAAACCAGTTCCCAATGGACGAAAAGTCTTTCGCAATAGACTTGTGCAATCGTCTTTTCTGAGGGCGCTGTATTCTTTCCGCTACGAACAAGGACTTCAAGCTACAGAGAGAAAGAGAAAAAACGGACAAAGCAAACTTCACACGTACCCCTCTCAAAAGGCCTGTTCACGCAGCAGCAAACGAGCCCGTTTTAATGTCTGCGCGACGTCTTTCGCCTCGTGACGGCTTCACGCGCGGCGCAGTTATCGTCGTCAAAGTCCAGCGGCGTCAGATCGTCTGCCGCGGCCCGTATCCACTCCTTCAACCCTGCGGTTTCAGGATCCTTGACCTCCTCAAACGACTAGCGGTGCGTACCTCCCAAGACGAAAGGCGCGCCCTTCTTCAAAAGGCTGGCGAGAGGCTCGGCCACTTCGCTGGCGTGGTGGAAAAACAACTCGTACATAGTTCCAGAGGCCGAGAAAGGAGCGTACAGCCTGTATGCCTGTCAGGTCCTCAAATTTTCAGCCGGGGATTGCGGCGCGAACTGTCTCTGGGTCGATACGTACTCCGACGCCTGTCTCGAGAATAACACCCAAGTAGTCGAGTACTTGGCTTCAAATAAGAACTTCTTGATATCGCCACGCTCGGCGGCGCCTACCAGGACGACAACCAGACCTCTCGCGCCCGCAAGGCGCTCTTAGGACTGGCGTACGACTCGAGCCAGGAGGAGGATATCCAGCACTTAATCAGCCGCGTCAATGGCAAGGCTGACAAAGTGCGGATCCTTGAGTCAGAGCAGAAATCAATCCTCAGCGAGCAAAGACCTGCATCCATAGCATAGGCCCCATTCTCCTCACTTAGCCGGAGTACTCCAACTTCTCCTACGAGAAGTTTTGTGGCGCCGCGTACACGCAACAACGGGCGTACCAAGAGAGAGTCGAGAGGAAGACCGCTTGCCGCAAATCTCCCAGCCGCCAACCGGTCGTCAAGAAGGAATCGCGCGTCGAAGAAACGTACCGGTGCTGGCCACCGAGGCGCTGATCGGGCTCGGTCTGATCCGAAAGAGACGCGTTACGCGTACCTGCTCTATCTGCAAGAAGGAGGGCCATATTTCCCGCATTATTCGCGAGTTGGATGATGAGAAAAAGCAAGCCTGCAACGACCATGGAGTCGCCTACTCCAGCTACGACTCGGCCTCGGGAAAAGAGTAGGTAGGATCGCCGAAAGTCTCTGCGACGGTCCACGTACCACATCATCCAACTAGCGAATCATGCGGGTAATATGACCCTCCTTCTTGCGAATAGGGCCAGTACGCGTCTCTTTCAGATCAGACCGAGCCCAATCAGCGCCACGGTGGCCGGTACGTCTCTTCGACGCGGGCTTCCCTTTCAACGACCGGTTGACGGCTGGGAGATTTTCAGCGTACTGATCCATATGATGCGGGCCAGCAGGGCCTGGAGTACGATAGTTGTGTCGGGCGGGTTGACGCGCGCGCATCCGGCGGCGTTGTCGTTGTTGTTTTGTTGTCGGTCGTAGGCATGTTGGTCTCGGGTGCTGGCGACGGAGTCGTGCGCTGGTTGATTTGCTCCGTGTCCTGCGTAGGCTTTGGTGTAACTACGATCTCTGCGTGGGTTTCGATATCTTCAGCGACTGAGTCGTACTAATCTGGTGACTGGCTCTTCTGGCTCTATGTCGGTGGGTGCGCCAGGCCCAACTGGCTCGGGGCTCACGGGTGAGGACTCTAACAGGCTCGTACTGAGAGCGGCGTCCTCAACTCAGGGGTTTGATCGACCGCTCGAGAGGCTGCGCTCCAATGCGATCAGAAATACGCGTGGATTTGCCGTAGTCCTTCTTCGGCATGGGCGGATGACTCTGTGACCTGGGTTTTCGTCGTGTACAGCCGACGTAAAGAGTAGTTTTAGGCGGAAGAGAGAGAGACGTTGAGCTTGTAGTTACTAGTAGTTACTAGTAGTGTAACGGATCGTACGTGCGGAGAGGCAAACGAGCGCTCTATTGATCGCTATGAGCGAAGGATACAAGCTGAAGATGCATGGAATGAGAGAAAAAAAGTCGAGACGACTGCGAGTCTCTGCTGGTTTTGACCGTTGGCCGCAGATTAAGCGGTCCCGTATCCCATACGGTCGGGAGGCTCACTTGAAACTCCAGTCATAGAAGAACATCGGACTCGTGCTTGCATTGCCGACTTGGCCAAAGATCAAACACTTTTCCATGCGCTTCATGAGGGGGAATGATGCATGGCGCAAGTGACCCAAGCTAGAAATACCAACAGCTTCTTTTGCGACAAAGAGCTACATCGTGCTTATCAAGATTGTGGCTATCAAGGGCGGTTGGGTTGCGATATTGCGAAAAGGCGATTGACAGTCCGTGCAGAAATACCTGTAAGCAAGACTATCTTCTGCGTAGTCTTTCCAAATGCCTTAGGGGCTATCACAGAGGCTCGAGTTGCAATGTCGTTGTAGCCTGTCATTAATGTGCGGTGATCATCAATTTGTATGTAAAAAGTTGTCAAGAGTTCACGACAAGAGAAGTTTCCAACTTGCATGTATGATGTGATGATGTGGAAAGTTCGGCAGGAGACAGTGCCAAAAATTGTGGATCTACGGGATACTACGGAGTACCGCGAACTTTGAAATCAGGGACAGCCGCCTTTTGCGCCAAAAACTTAGATAAACTAAGAACAGCCCCGTTCGTCATCCGCATACTATGTTCCCGGACCCCACATGATGTCAGCTCACATCCCAGATGAATTTGCACGTTATGTCGAGGACGCGAAGTTGTCCAGGCACATCACGCGATTTTGGACCGCGCCTTCCAAGTTCCCGCACCTCGCATTGCTGACCGCCTGCCCCGCTCGCTCCCATCAATGATCCGGCACTTGGCCCAGCGAACGCCATGTCTGCGCCGACTTCGCCTGGCAGCCCATGCATGACCTCGTCAACTTCTCACGGGAAGTCGCGTTGATACCTAGCCCTTTTCGAACGATTTGTTCCATACTGGTCCGATACTCAACATTTCCCCACGCAAGAGAAACCCTACGACCTCACAACTATCCAGCATGGCGCCCTCAAAGGCTTCTCGGGCCGCCGTCGACGATCACCACAAGGCAGACTCTGCCGCCCATTCCAAGGACAAAGGCAACGAAGGCAAACTCGCTCCAGCAAAGATGCGCCGAGGCGCCAGCCAGATCATTGCACAAGTCCGTGAACCGGCAGCCATGGCGCCTACATCAGCTCCGTCCCGAAATGCCGTCGACTCTCACGCACCATCAGTAAGCATCTACTGAACTTATACTCCTCTTTGCGCTGCCCACGTCGATCGAGAGGCAAGCTCGACATCTGAGAGAAACGCCCCACTAATAACACATTTGCTGCGGCATAGATCAACTGGTCGTCATTTGAACGAGAGTACCTGCATTCCTATCGCCGCGAGCATCAATTAAGCGCCCCTGCCGCCTTCGTCAGCACATTTCACCACTCTGTGCTTTCGCGGCCCGGCAGCATAGGGCAATACTCCCCGACCATGATCCGAAAAGTACAAGCGCAGCGGCAAAGCAAAGATGCCCTGGTAACGGCTGTCAGGAAGCATTTCAACGGTCTCGGCATACAAGAGAACGATGTCATAGTGGATTTCATCTACAAGATACGAAGTCAGAAATCGGCGAAAGGGCGCGGGTTGACGAGGCAGCACGCCATGGCGTCCCATCACTAGGCGTCCTGAGGCTACTATGATTTGATTATTTCGGGCATGTTGTTTCGGCGATCGTTATACGGCGTTTACGGGGAGGTGTGTTTTCGGGGCCTCTTTTTTTATAATCGGACTTGTCTGTCTCATGGGATGGAAGCATACTTTTTGCGTCGCATTGGGCTACAGAAACAAATGAGCTTAGATGCAGCACTCACGATATTTGGTCATTTGCACATGATCCTTTTCAAACAGCGTATGATATGCCCTGTTTTGACAGTGCCGATCTTGAATGCATCTTTCGATCAAGTGCGAACGCAAAATAGGCTATAGAGCACTATAGTAAGTGTTGGATTTATGAAGGGAAAGCGATTGAAGAAGCATGCATGCAACAACGCTCTCAAATGTCTCTTTTCGTTGTTTGTTATTGCGTATCGTCTTGTCTACGTATCTAAGAAGTGGCGTTATGGCCACGCTTACATGAATGACCTCCTCCAAGAAAGCAAAATAGTACAATAGACCTATGGCGATTTTCCAAAATCATTCAGATTATAGACAAAACTCTTTATTTACTTGCCCTTCAATCCCCCTCCCAAGCCATCATACTGGACACTTCCCCTTCTCAGAAACGCCGTAGGCTTGTTCACCCGCATACTTGTCCCGGCGGTAACATTTTGGCCATCCGCACCCAAATATCTATCTCCCAGCACGCCAGGCGGTAGGCCGAGCGAGGGAATGCTAGCCTCAGGAATGGGCTCCATGCCCCCGATAGAGAGAGTCGTGGCCGTAGATGCGGGCGTTCCGAAGGGCCTCTGGGGACCCCTTTCCAAGACATCTTTGTAGAATGCCGTTAGGGCTGGTTCGTTGCGGCAGAAGTCTTCAAAGTCCTTCTGGAGAACATCCGGATCGGCATAGTAGAGTGCTCTGGCTGTCGCAGAGGCGGGGGCGTCGCTGGCGCGGCTGATAGGGGAGAAGTACGACGTCGGTCGTACCTGGGGTGATGGGGCCGGAATATGAGCATCAGAGGCGTTGTCGGCCACGCATGAGGATGGTAGGTGGGTATTGACGCGACCATTGCTTGGCAGCGTGGAGGAGGTGTCAGAAATGACCAGGTGATTGCGAATCTCTTTGTCGCGAGCCATATGAGAACGTTGGTTGTAGAGCCTGTTGGCGACGAATAGGAAGTCGCCGTCATCGTTAACCTGTGCGAGCAGGGTGCCAGATCGGTGCATGTACTGGGTATATTTGAAATCGGGCTTGCCCCATGAATAGCTCACGTCGACGTCGGCAGGAAAGTTGTCTGCCGCCTCCATGTCGAGAACAAAGTCAAAACTTTTGAGAATAGCGATTTGATAGAAGTTTTTGCCGGAGTTGGGATCGTAATACGTCTCAGGTCGCTCCTCCGGGGGTGTTACAGAAAGTTGAATCACAGAAGGCTTGCGGAACGGGTTGGTGTTCATGATACGGCAGGCTTCATGGATGGGCACCTCCACCAGCCGAAGGCCGTATTGGCTTACTTCGCGTTCCCAGCTCTCCAACGCGTCCTCCACCAGCTTAGAAGTCGCCGTCATCCAACCCAGGCGGATCTGATAGCAGTTATCCGGGTTGTGCAGACGATCATAGTGCAGGTCTATCCGCTCCGGACGCTGTGATCGTTTGCGAGGATCAATGTCGTATCTGATCATTTTGCTGAGCATGACTCGGGGGCGGTTCTTGGGTACCTGGCCGGACGCTGAAGAGAAGCCAAAAGAGGCCGGCGATTTCGTCAGATCCTTGGCCAGTGGTCGAGGCATGCCAAGACGCGGTGAATCGCAACTGTCGTCCGAAACGGGAGGAGCGGGAGATGGTACATCGCGGCGCCCGCCTCCGCCAAACCACCCAGGCCGGGATTTTGCGAATTCTGGTGCGATCTGGTAGAAGTAGTTTCCATCACGAAAATTGTGACGTTTCTGCACATGGATAAAGAGACCTTTCGCTTTATCGGGCTTGACTTCGGGCCCGTCTTTCTCTCTCTCGTTGTCCTTAGCCGTCTCTTTAGCCTCACCATCTTCCTTCTCTTTGTCTTGGTCCTTCTCCTTTGCCTTATCTCGTTCCGGATCCTTTCTCTCGTCTTTCTCCTCTTCTTTTTCCCTATTCTTATCTTTATCCTTGCCTTTTCCCTTGTTTTTGTCTCTCGGGTCATTGGGTACCATGAGAATATTCCCCAGCTCTTCAGCTTCCTCTCGACTGTTGAGGTCTTCGAAATTATCCAGCAGCCAAGTCGTCATGTCGGATCCAATGAAAGCGGATGTGTGCATTCTGAGATGCCACCGACGGTTTCGGAGCGGCACTCCGCCATTTTCCACTGACTGCTGCATAGCATCTGCCAGTGCTCCAAGATTGAGGTGCGTCCTTCGAAATTGCTCTTTCCTAGTGACGAGCTGTTTCTTCCATTGGATGCCGTCCAAGCTTTCCAAAATTGGCAAGGATTCAAGCTCGGCAGCAATCACTACGGACGGATCCTCAGTTTTGTACACGATATCTATGACGCTTCGACGCTTTATTGCTGCTTGATATGCGCTATCCGATGGCGGCACATATTGATTGCGCTGCCATATCTGAGCCAGCTTTTTGATGCCTTCGATGCGAAGCTCTTCCTGATTATCATCGGTGTGAAGGCGCGGAATCGACGGATGGCGGGCACTGACAGGGATGAGAACAAATCGGGCGCGCCAGAATCCCAAGCTATCTTGCATCTCGTCATAGTGACCGGCCAAATAAGAATCGATTGTATTCCAATTTCTCTCAGGTCTCGGGGTCAGAATGTCTATGGAACGGTTCTCGTATTCAGAACCCATGACTGTGCGAATAGCGGGCCTGTACATTGACGGAAAGCTGCGAGATTCTGGTGTAGAATCTGTAGGCTTGCGCCGGTGGATCGTTACTTCCACTTCTGTGCCCTTGGAACACGAGAGCTGGTGAATCGTGTTACCCACAGACATGAACACGCTCGTTCCCTCATCGAGGGTCTGATCACGAGAAAATATATCATCAATCTTGATGATCTTCTGGCCGAAAGCTCGAGCCACCAGTGGTCCAATGACGACCTGGAACCCTTGCGAGAATCGCATGCTAATGAGCTCCTTCATGAATGCTTTGCGGGCCTTGGGTTCGTCTAGTATGTCGTCGTCCACATTCTGGTCCACATTGTAAGGATGTCTCAGGTACTCAGTGTCGAATTGGGCCTTGGAAGGAAAATATTCTGTCGTCAATGGCACAGCCGCGGGACAGCAGAGCGTCTTCCATTTCTGAATCTTCATGTCGGAGGTACGGGGGAAGACATGTTGCCATCGACTATAGAGTACGGTATCATCGATTTTGTAGCTTTCGGGTCGAGAAGGGTTCAAAAGCGTCAGCCATGGCGTAATGGCTGTAGTTGGCGAAAGCGTAGTCGGCAATTCGGGAACAACGCCGGCTCTCAGCTTTTTCGTATACACTTTCTGAGCATCTTCTGCACGTAGTACGTTGGAGAATCGAACGTCCCTGTCCTCTGGCAAATTACCACGACGAGCTTCGCGGTAAGAAGTCGACATGGACGGTGAGGCCGTCTTCAATTCACTCGCTGCTAGGCTTGATCCGCTGAGGCCATCTCTCGAAATAGGAATACTAGGTGTTGCTAACGTTCCGTCAAGCGTGGTATCATTTACCTCAGACTTTTTCCCTGACCTTAATGATAATGAAGAGGAGCGGCTTGTAAGCGTCTGTGGAGTCAAGAGCCTAGGACCCGACAGTAGATTGAATTTGGAAGGCGGCTTCACTTTCGGTGAAGACAGCACAGCTGCCGCATTGATAGCCTCCGCCTTGGCCTCGACTGCGGCAACCTTCGGTGCTGCCACTCCGAAACCACGCTGTCCAAGGCTGATTTGCCGCATAAAACTCGGCATTTTCATCAAAGACGCTTTCCTCAATCTAGGCTCTGCCTGAACCTCCTCAGGAGCCGCCTGAGGTGAGGGCTGGGGTGCGGACTCGGGTGCTGGTGCTGGTGTGGGTGTGGGTGTGGGTGCAGAAGCGAATGCGGATGCGGGTGCGAGCGAGGGCGCGGGTGTAGCAGTGGACGTTGGCGTTGATGGAACAGGTTTTTCAATATCTGCTGAGCTCATTGAGAATTTAATAGAGGACTGCAAGTGTGTAGTAGCTTTTCTTCCAGGAAAAGATGCACCGGATCCATCGTCAATCTGGTGCCTTCGGGCCGCATCGTCAAGGTCTAATTTGTTCCTTGATAAAGGACGATGGAGCTGGTGATGGCGAGCTTTGGTGAGCTTTGCCTTGGCATTGTCGTAGTCTTGCAGTTGCTTCCATAGCAACTTTTCTCCTGTGCGAGCGAGCTTGTCGGATGCGAACTTTCGATGCCCATGTACATGATCAAACAAGGCTGTCGGAGCATGCTTACTGGGGATAAAGACGGATTCACAAAATTCAACCGCTCGTCGCTTGAGAATAGCACTGGCTTGAACACTAAAAGCCGGATAGTTGGGGTCGGTCTGCAACGGGGCTGTCTCGATCTCGTTCGCGTCCAAGATACTGCGCATCTGCAAATCATACATCCGGCATCGAACCTTGAACCAATCTTCATTTTCCTGTTCGGCGCTGTTTGATACCGAAAGCGCGATGCCGGCGTACGATAATGACTCTGAGGATTTGCCACTCCAATACGATATATGTAGCCACTGTGGCAAAGCATAGCAATACATCTCATTGGCTCCTGTCAAGGCAAGTGTCTGAAGCCTTCCAGCTGAGTTTGGTGCTTTGACTGGAGAGAATGATCCAGACAGAGATGGAATACTGCCGAGTACTGGCGTGCGTTGGTTTGGTGTACTGCCCCGACTCTGGAAGGATCTCGACAGAGCAGTTGCCTGACCACTGCGGTCTTCATCGGAATACTGCGGGTTACGGTACTTGAAGAGAGGCGCGGAGTGTAAGGGCATGTTTGCCATGCAAACTAGATCAATGCCGATTCCATTTCCTACGAGGGCTTCTGTTGTGCGCCGCAGTGTCTCATAGTCGACCTCGAAAATCCCGGGACCGGGGGTTAAGACGACAATAGATATCCCCGTTCGTGTGAGATCCCGGTCTACATGGTCATAGGAGAATCGTGATGCTGCCATGTTGATAGCTTCCAAGACGTTTCCATGAACTGACAGAGACGATTCGGCTTTGATGGGATGAGATGCTCCATCCTTTCCATTCTCATTCTCGCCTTCAGAATCTGCATGTTTCAATCCATTCGCGGTCTGATGATGTATACTGATGTCTCTGCGGAAGTAATTGAACTCTTTCTTCAGCTGGTTTAGAATGGTGGTCCATTCATCGCTTGCCATCTCGCTTACAACTACGCGATAGAAGTCTTTGTAGGGGCGGCGATTTCCTGACTGCTGCAGCCCGGTGTAGTATTCGTTGAGGGAGGAACTGTTGACAATGTCTGCGCTTATTCCAGTATCGTACTCTACACGTGAGAACATGACGATACTGACAAGGTGCTTCACCTTGAGTGCCGCCCATCGTTTGAATAAGGCAGGTAGAAAGCCATTGACGACTTTATCGAATGTGATTTCGCCTGAAGCCTCCGGATCGAAATCCCACATTTCCCGCGCCATCTGTATAAAGAGCACATACCTTGCCGATTCACTGCGAAAGATAGGTCGAGTGTCCTTTCCGAAAAAGGCAGACTGGACGGTCTGACCATTGACATAGACCGCAGTGACCTGGGCTTTGATTGTCCCCAAGAAGAAAATGAACTGACCTTTGTACACTGTTCTCTGCGTCATCTCTCCGGTAACCAACCTCCACATGTCGGCTCTGGAAAGATACTGGTCCTTGAAGGATATTTCGACGTGCGTTGCCGCAACAGCAGGGTGAGCCTTGTCAAGCTGTTTTCGGCAGGGGTTAATCAAGAGCGGATCATCGAATGAATTTATGGACGTACTGGCCGTAGAAACGCTTGCGAGCCTTTCTTCAGGCCGAAGGCGTCGGCAATATGTCTCGCAACATGTACGTCCACATCTGGGTGCCGTGTCTTTGTTTCTTTGGGCATGTCCTTTGCTACAAAGATGAAGGCATGCCTGAGGTCGTTTTCGTGGTCGCGAGAGGAGTCTGCTTCGATTCCAGAAGAATCAAGGTTCTCAATGGCTTGTTTGTTCGCACTAGCATAGCCATCAGTGGCATTGGCCATCTTAGAATCATCTCGAAGAGGCACAAGCGCTATCAGCATGCCAGGCACCACATGGCCGTCGAAGCGATCAAGGTTGAGCAGCGCCTCGTCCTTGGAGAATCCGTCATTGATGGAAATTGTACAGCACCGCTTAGGACTGCGCCTCTTGTCCTCCCCGGCAGTTGAATGGGCGGAGGCGCTGCCCGGTGAACTCGGTGACTCGGCTGAGCTGCGATCAAAGCTCACAGAGGGAGCTTGCTGTAGGTGGGACCATCGCGGCCCCCTGCGCGGGCCGGGAAGATTGTGGCCAGCATGTCGAGACATTGAGCGATGCGGTTCTCATGTCAGCATGCGGTCAGGTACGATGAGTCAAAGCCGGAGTCGTACATGACAGTTTGGGCATGCCGAGGGCGTCGTCAGAAAGAGGCAATGACGGACGGCGACGCAAAAAGCGTGAGCTTCGTGGAATCCACAAACCGGGCTGGCGCCGGGGCGGTGGCACAAAAGATCGTTGGCAGAATGGACATGACCCACAGGTGACAGGCCACAACAGCTGCGCCCACACCGCTTGCCGAAACCCGACACGGCCCGTGACTTTAACTTCCGTCGGCGTTTTCGCCTTTTTACCGACCAGGAAACGAAGCAAAGCTCATCGGCTCGCCAAGGCATATCAGTGATCACACAGGATATGCCACCACGCACGAACCCGAATGCAATTCGCCTTGATTGCCTCCCGTCTTCATCATGATTCATGCCTCCAAATATGGACGTTCTACGAGTGGCAGCAAACCCTTCCTTGTGAAACCTGGGACATGGGTCTCAGAACTCTCATGTTCGAAGTCTACGATTTTATTTGGGTGATTGCAATGAATGTCTATGTAGACCGAGCTCATGGACTTGTTCTTGTTTAATGGAATGCTTGATCACCACGGTTCAGGATGAAACATGCACCATCATGACCACCTCTGCTTCCAAAACAATAGTCACTATCGCTAGTCCTCTAGCAGACCGACTCTCGTGTCCCACAAGTGTGACCAAGCCATAATTCTGAATGAAGACGTTTCATGATCTCGAGTGTTATTCAGTCCGTGACCGTTCAGAGTTGTAAAACTTTGCGACGGCAAAATGGGATATAAAGGTAGATTACTCCCGCCTCTCCGAGTTCAACGAGTCTCCATTGCGACGCAAAGCAACGGCTCGAAGTACACTCGCTGAGTATATTCTAATGCAGGTTAAATTTACATGTGTGTTCATCTTTTCAACTTTTCTTTCCTCGTCGATGCGCCCTTGTGGTATGCGCCTGTTCGCCTCCAAATTGCTGATCTGAGGACTCCAACATGTCGACACGCAACTCTCAAGAGCATCAGTCTGTCTTGCAGCTAATCGAATCTCCGTCCATCAC
Source organism: Claviceps cyperi (assembly GCA_018360075.1). NCBI lineage: Eukaryota > Fungi > Ascomycota > Sordariomycetes > Hypocreales > Clavicipitaceae > Claviceps > Claviceps cyperi. Next base: position 13,744 of record SRPQ01000005.1, read on the forward strand.
GTATTTATCTCCAGTTGACACCTCGACGCATCAAGGCGTTGTCGCTTGTTCGTATGCATACCCTGAGCAAATATTGCGAGGCTGTCTTATACACGATGGGTGTCATCAAAGTCACTAGAAAACAACGCTTAATTGCAACAATTTGCGTATCCGCCGCATTTTTTGTGTCAGAGCTTATAGGTGAGTAGACTACGCTCACTTGTGGCCCTGCGTTCAAGAGGCGCGGTAATCTCAGACAATCGTTAACGGAGATGAGTCTGGAAGCCGGACTTTACACGCATTCACTTGCTCTCATCGCCGATGCTTTTCACTATGTATGCAACCCAGTACCCCTCCACAGAACAATGCTCACAACCAGTATTACTACGTATAGCTCAGTGACGTGGTGGGTTTCGCAGTGGCGTTGGTAGCCCTCATGGTTTGTTATTTCTCGATTCAAGACGCAAAACAAGTGGAATCGTAGCCAACATCTTGGCAGGCATCAGAGAGATCGGAACCGCCACCTCAAGAGTACACCTATGGTTGGCAAAGAGCTAGCCTCCTTGGAGCGTTCTTCAATGCCGTTTTCCTTCTAGCTCTTGGCGTGAGTATACTTGTACAAGCTATAGAGAGGTTTGCGGATAGCCCTCGTAAGTACTGGCTGCTGGGCACGATTAGATTCGCAATTGTCTAACGAGAAGACAGATATTCATCAGCCGAAGATTGTGTTCATCATCGGTAGCGTTGGGCTGGGTCTCAACTTATTGGTCATGTCATTCTTGCATGGTACTTTTTATTGACGCTCTCTCAAAGACCGCTCACGAGCAATGCTAATGGCCTTGTTCAGAGCACGACCATGATCACGGACACATGCATTGCCATTCGAGTACTCAGGCACATGGTCCCGGAGAACATTGTCATCGCAAAAACGTTCACCTAGATGATGATGGGATGTTTCCCCTTGCAGATGCTGGCCAAGGTGACATAGAAGAGGGACGGAAATTTGTAAGTCACTCGAGAATGTTTGGCGTGGCATCTCTCAAACATGACAGCTCAACAAATCGTCTGCAGGTCAATAGCCGACACTATGGACATAAACATCTCGCTGTGACACCAGCGCGACCCGGAAAAGATCTTGGCCTTGTCGGTGTCTTTGTCCACGTGGTGGGCGATGCAATCAATAACGTCGGAGTCATCATTGCGGCGCTCATAATCTGGAGGACAGACAGCCCGTCGCGGTACTACGCCGATCCGGCGGTCAGTGTCTTCATTGCCATCATGATCTTTCTTACCGCACTGCCTTTGACGAAGAGCAGCGGCAGCATTCTGCTGCAGATTGCGCCCGAAGGCATTGATTTGGGAGACGTGAAGCACGATATCGAAATGGTTAGTACTTTTGTTCTGTCGTCAGCTACATTGTCACCACTACCACTCCTTCATTCCAAGCTGAACGGCTGCGATGCACAAAATTGAGATTGACCAACATATCGTGCTACATAGATTGACGGCGTCCATTCGGTGCACGAGCTCCACATCTGGCGGCTCAATCAGCAAAAGTCGGTCGCAACAGCGCACATTGTGATTGATGACAACATCGCCAGGAGTTTTACTAAAACTGCAAAGATCATCATGGAATGCCTGCATGCATATGGCATTCACTCTGCCACACTTCAACCGGAAGCCATCCCTCCAGTTGCGGCGCACATACAAACAGCGTCAGCTGACAGCGACATGTTAACAGTTCGAGATACTGAGGCTCACCCGTCTGCTTGTCAATTGACCTGTAGCAGCGGTTGTTTGAGTATGGGTTGTTGCACCTGACGAGGACAACGCCGCCTGCGCTTTTCCATCAGCTCACTACGCGGCGTTCGGCTGATGCTCTGGGAGGACGGAGACCTTGGAATTGGTGAGACGGAAACTCAATTTGTTTGATGTTGTTGTGCGCTCAATTTGTATGTATGTCGTCGTGTAGGGTACTTTTTTCGTCTTTTTTATTTGGATGGAGTGTAAAAGTTCCAACGAGAGGGTGGTGCCTGGCCGCTCTGGATTTATCATTGTATGCCACTCCAACAAGAAGCTCAAGAGCCATAACTTACAGGGAGTACATGCTTACTAGGTACATAGATGCTCGCGACAATACATGGCCTTCTTGATAAGAGTTGCTCGGCCAGATTTCTGTTCAACCGCCCCATTCCATTTGTAAATGCAACAACCTGCATGTTTGGCGCGTATTGCACAGCGCCATAGCTGCATCTGGAGTTCTGAATCCCCTGGCAGCCTCTGCTACATATGTATGTACATGCACACGGAATATGCACACAGCAAAAACTTGATTCACATACATACGTCACCGCATCCTGTTGTCGTGCCCCTGCGCGGGCTACCTACTGTCATTGTCTTGCATCGGAATGGCATTGGACGCCAAGCATTACGCCCAAGTGCATACGTACCTAGCTACATAGGTACGTGATGTGTAGATTTTGTACATGGAACATGGCCTGACGGGTTATGTGTAGTACATGGATATGATATGTATGTATGTATGCTCCGTTGCAGGCTTGCAGTATTACTTGAGGTTCAAAAGCACAATGAAGTGGCCAAGTTGGCTACGCCCACTCCTTTGTCCGAACCACGCCGCACTGATAAAAGACTGAATGGGGGTCCTGCCTGTGAGGTGAGGCTTGTAGCACATGTACGAACACAACAACACCAAGTCGAGTCGGCAAGAAAGGGAGATGCGCATCTTGTCGCGAAGGGAGGGAGGGAGGGAGGGAGGGAGGGAGGGGAAGACACGGGGCATGGGGACCTTGTGATGGCGTTTCGATCGATGTTTATACCTTGTCATGATCGTAGCCGCCTGTGACATCCAATTAATTACGTACGTACTTCATTTTCGCTACTTACACTCCAGGAAAAATAATAAACATAATCCGACAAAATACATGGAGTTATGTGTCGCATCGCACATGGAGATGAAAGGAGACTGCCTCCTAAATCGTATGGACTCGTCCTGTGTGATCGCTTCATCTGATGGACTGCCAGAGGAAATGATGAGAGGTCGTCAGCCAATACCCCAGAGTCCGATGGTCGACTTGATCGCGTATCTAAGCGCCGTTTGGGGCACTTCGCCGACTTGTACAACCGGGTTCCTCGGGCGTTGCGCGGTTCCAACAAGCCGCAGACTTCTTTCGGTGATAAAAACTTGTGTTTTCGCCTTAGATTTTGAGACATTTGTGCCTCCCCGTGCCCGGAGACTCAACAAGGAAGAACACCGGCGCGTCGTTTCCCCGTTGCTTGGTGCCAATGGCGGGGGGTTGTTCAATGTCAAGTCGCGGTTCGTGAATCGTGAGCAGTCGACTCCTTGCACATGCCAAGTAAGCAGATCAGAGAGACGCCCCTCACCAAAACGCCCGAAACAAGGCTGAGAGGCAATGGCTTCCAGCAGAGCAAGTCTTTGCCATCAAGTTCTTTGCGCTTGTTTGCACGCTTGTCACTGGTCAGTGTCAGCCACCTCGCTTCAGTTCTCGCACACCTGCCTGTACCATCCCGCAGCTGTCCGCAGTGCGCCATCGGCGATCGCCCATCGCCCCACCTCTATCGCTCCAGTAACGCGGGGATGTTAAGGGATTGATTGTACAGTGCTGGCACTGGGCAGACGAAGGTTACCTAACGTCCCCCGTCCTGAACCTCCGAGTCTCCCCCTTGTTTCCTTTCCTCTTGCTCAATTTCCATTTAAACCCCACAAGACGCCCATCATCACGGCAGCCACTGAGCATCACCATCACGATTTTGTCGGAGCATCTTTTTGCCTCTGTGTCCGCCAATAGTTTTATTCTAATCATCACATCGCCATTAACAGTTCAATACCCTCTTCTTTTAGAGGTCCTCCACTCATCGCTTCTCCTTTGCGCTGTCTGGTGGCAGAGTCAAGTGCTGTTCGCTCACTCTGTCCAAGACTCGGGTTGTCGATTCACCAGTGCACCGCTCTCACCCCGACCATTTCACAAGATTCTTCATGCAACTTGGGCATTTTCTACCACCGGACATCCCTTTGCTGTTAGGGCTGGTGCCTGTGCATGAGACAGTCTCATAAAAGCGACCATTGCAGTCGACTACAATTTATAGTTGTGAAAAACAAAAAGTGCCGCGAGCTCATATCTCAGACTTGTGCCTTGGTGATTCACACACTATTTACAACCTCACACCATGCTGGATAGGTTGCTACAGTGGGGCGTAGGGGGTCCTGCATCGCTTTCGGCCGAGGCAAGCAACAGCAGCACCCCTCGCCCCTTGTCATATCTTGACTCCGTTCAAGAGGACCTTCACACCCGCAATCTCTTGTTCCCTGACTCTCAGGCGCTCTCACAAAACGGAAATGACCAAATATTCCCGCTCTTCACCACGCCGGACACGTCTGGCTCGTCAAATGTCCGCGCATTTGATTACAGCGAGGAATTTGAGCTCGACGTGAAGGACGTACGCGTCATAATCATGCAAGACGCTCTTGGACCTACCAATGCATCGCTTTTATTTGACAGTCACCCATGCCCCGACTTGGTTTCCGCCTCTGATCGATCGCCGGCTTGCCAGGATTCCAAGGCAACCATGGCTGCTACTGGGAACGACAACTTTACTCAAACCGCCAGACCCTTGGTCATTCAAAGTGAGACCTCACAGCCTCGCCAAGGTGCCTTTGACCGCCGGACATCCAATCATGGCAGAAGCCAAAGCTACAGCGAGACCGAATCCCAGAAAGCTGCTCGCGAGCACAGGGAGGAGCTGGCGGCATTCTCCAGCTGCATTTTCGGAAATTCGGAGTTGATGGCTTACAAGGGTACCTCAACGAAAGTCCATGTGGTACCCAGCGAATTTCAAGCGGACGAGTCAGCCGCGTCATCAATATACGGCGAGGGTCGCAATTCCATGGGACTGTCACAGTCCCATTCCTCACAACCAATGTCTCCTCGTTCCAGAAAAGGCCACGACTTAGGAGGGGGCCATTCTCGCCGCAATAAGAAGAGGAAGGTCCTTATCACCCGACTGTTTCCTGTGAGCCTTGCCATCGATGGTGCCGACTCGGGCACACAGCCATCTACCCAATGCCCGCGACTGGATACCACCGGATTCCCGTTCCCTTCTTCAGAGGAAGAGTCTGCAGCCCAGCCAAGACAGCGACGCACTCCCATGTACGCCGTCGTCCTCGTGGTTCAAATTCCCCCAGCGACTTTCAAAAATTCTTCGGTTCTGTCCACCAAGTCGTTGTTTCGTCGCGAATCCGGATCCTACAACGACCAGGATTTATTCTCGTCTTCTTACAATTCAACAAAGACTGGCTGGAACATTTCAGGATTCGGAGCCTACGCAGACATGGAGGAAGCTATTGTAAAGGAGGATAAGATAGACGCGTTGACGGAACATTGGGACGTGATCATGCGGACTTTGAACCACCTTCAATCTCTTGTTGCCACGACGATTCACGCCATGCTGAAGCACGCAGACGTCGCATCACCTGACTCTTTCCCTTGCCCTATGCGCCCACAGCTATCTTTCATATCCGATAGGCGCGGGGGCGAGTTGCCTCGTGCTAAGCCGCTCAAGGGTTCAACTAAACTCGTGTCCTTGTGGCCGAATTGCCTTGCTGACGATGTCGGTATTGGTTCCGAAGTTAGCAAAGCGCGAAGCCGAATAATCACGGGACTCAGCGCCGCTCGGGTTATCACGGGTCAAGGACGATGGGGCATCTGGAGAGACGAGGCCATCTGGACTTCTAAATGGGCAGCTTCGTCGAATCGCACGGCCTTCTTTCAAAGTCTGTTGACAGGATTTCTTGCCACTCACACGGATTGGATTCAAGCCTTGTGTGGTCCACTGTACAGCAAACGTGCAGCTTTGGCGCGCCAAAACAGAAACGAGGAAGATTCGTCCCTCCCAGCTCGAACCATCATCATCTCTGACGACAAAATGGCAGCCCGACGACTTGTATTCTTACTTTCTGCTTTCCTGCCTGCCAATCAACATGCATGCATCGCTGACGCGCATCGAGCGAGCACGCCGGCATCTGCGGGAGGGTATTCCGCATCACCGCCGATGTTTGCCATGCCCGCGCTGCCTTCGCTGCCTCTTCGCCGGGAAGACGTGTTGCGGCACCAGATGAAATATCAGAATGTGTCGCAGCAAGAGTATCACACCAGAAGCATCAGCCAAAGTGCCAGAATCTGGGCCGGTCCTCTTCAACTGGTGCAAGGTGACATTGAGGGTAATGTTCATCACCAAAGGCGCGCGTCTGATTTCATTTCTACCCATAGCATGAGCCTGCCAATGCACGGAAAGGTGTTGGTCTCTCGCAAAAGTAGCGCAGCCAAGACGTCGACGATTATGCCTGAAAGCATAGCACCCCATTTCACGAGCGTCGAACTGCGTAACAGCCAAAGACTGCGACCTGGAAGTACTGGTAGTGTAGCTACAGATGACCTGAAGCGATCTTTGAGAAGAGGGGATAGAAGCAGACAAGTTGTAGATACGTCTCAGTCTCTTGGGTCAGGACGAAAATGGGGTGGACTGATTGTCGGGTTTTGGGGCTCCCGCCGCGGAGAGTTGATCGACAGCATTACGTGCAGCCAGGGAAGCGCCGAGCTTCGTTCGCCTGCCAAGTCAAGCTTTGGGTGTACCAATCGACGTTCAGAATCGATTCGGGAGTACCAAGAGGAGCCAGTCTATGGTAGCATGGCAGCAGATCGTCGAGAGACCGATGCTCGTGATGTCCATAATCCACGATTTAGCTTCGCTAGTTTTGGGGGTCGAAGATCATTTGCTCAGGCCGATCGAACGCCAGATCCCGCCTCAGCGTTTGTATCACCGATCAAGACCACCATCAATCCCGAAGACGGTGTGATAGACGTGGAGGTCCCTCTTCCGGATTACCTGACACGTTTCGATACTGCCATTGGCTCACCTTCCAGCAGCGGATATTCATCAGTTCCAGGATTTCACAGTGGCTTCGAGGGATTCGAACAAACTCGATTTGCTATTGAGGGCGATCTTCCGCAGAATACCGCAGGATGGCTTGACGGCTTTCACCCCGATTTTGTGCTGCAGGCACTACCGCCCCAGGACAACCTGATGGATAAGGTCAAAGCAGCAATGAGAGCTGAGCCGACACCGGCTTCCACGGATCCTCAAGTAGACGTTGTCGCCGAACGATGGGTGAATGTCAGCAGTGCTGTGATCGCGGATACCAGGAGCAAAGCAGTCACCAGGATTGTATACAGAAGACGGGTTCGCTCCAACGCCGCGTCTGATCGCCCTGTTTCCAACGCCTACGCCACATTCAAATCATCCGCTCTCCCTTTGGAGACACGGCTGGAAGAGGATTGGCTCGAGGAAACCATTCGCAGCGGTGATGAAACTTTGAGTGATGCTGTCAACCGAGTCGTCTGTACAACTGGAGATGGGAAAAGGGCAAACAAAGCCAGCTTTGCCGAGTCGTCACAAAGTCCTGGTCAAGTACATGAGAGCTCTGCAAGCCACAGCACGGCGCATGATGGCCTGCGAGAAGCCAGGGGACCAGCAAAGTCGGATTTTTTAGCAGCGCCAAATGCTCCCAGAAGCCAATGCAAGACGGTGATTTTGTCTGCCCTCGAAGACATGTTCCGCGAGGCCGTAGAGAGCCGAGACGTTGGCCCCACGGATCCGAAGAAGAACAGGCGTCAGGAGGGCCTTGGTCATGGTGGCAGCATTCTGCGTGATGCCGTGCGAGATTGGGTGGCTGCTTTAGACACCGTCGAGTGAACAGACGCTTGCGCTCTAGAAGAGAAAAAGTGCACTTCTCGATGGCGACGACATCTTGGAGACTCGGGATGGCGACTTGCGATCCCATACCATTCATTCACATGACATTATGGCTACTAACAGGTATATTGAGATACGGACGAAAAGAAGTGCGCGCTAAATCTAGGAGGAAGAAGAGGTATATTCCAGGGGATCTGTTCATGGTGTCTACCTATCTAGAAAAGCGAAGATGGAAGAAAAGAGAAGGGGAGGGGGAAGTGGAAGGGAAAGCGGCGGTATTTGGATTGATGATGGGACTGACTTGCAGCTGCAGAGGGCTGCAAACGAGCGGGGTTCCGGCCAACCAGAATGCCTGCGAGATGTCTCGTGTTTTGCGATTACATACATACTTGACTGCTCGCGCCACGTATCAACCTGAACCTGGTCGGGGCGTGGGCCGAGTAGATGTAACGCCTCTAGGTATGCAGGATCGCTCTGCATGGACTTGTCGTTGACATATACATACATACATATGAGGTGTGTATGTATGTACACACACACAGGTTTCGTTTCGGGGGGAGGGGTGGGAGTTATTTTGGGGGCTTTTCTTTTCTCTTCTGTCTGTTTCTTTTTTTTTCTGCGTTCTCAGCCTGTCTGTCAGCATTTGCTGCCACCACCACGATACCCAACTGCGTCGTTCTTGTATACGGTATACCCTTTTGCTGCATTATCTTTTCGGTTACTGTCGATTATCATATACCCACTGTTCGGTGTCATGTTGGCTGTTTTGCTATTACAGCAAGTATGTGAGATATCCTTCTTCACACTGAGCATGGGATCTGTTGCTTACTCCATAGAGAGCAGCTATTTTGTATTTACGCCTGCGACGCGGAGATTCATCTCCACGATTCTTTGCTAAACTTCTGCCCGGGGGCGGCCACATACACAAGGTGGCTCAGGAAGATGGAAGGACGAGAAGAAACCGGGAGAATAGACAGCATTGACGACGAGGCCATGGCCCGCTCTGTAGGTTTTCCAAGCACATCGCTAACGTTACATGTGGACTAGGTATTAACGTCTTGTGTATCATCACGCATCAAGACGCTTGAACGCTGATGTCTCTCCTCCACTATCCATCCCCCTATGGATGCCATTCTATTCATGACCCACGCCCCCTACTTATTCTTACTCCTCTTCTGCGGTCTCGCATTCTTAGCCAACTTCCTCTGCTTCTCCTCTCTCGACTTACGGATATCATTCACATCCTTGAGCTCCTTCTTACTTCCTATTCCATCCTTGAACCGGCCCACGCGCTTCTCCCGCGCCTCCGCCACCCTCTTCTTGCGCACCTCAAAGTCATCCCTATACTTATCAGCCTCCTTGGGCGCCTTATCCAGCTTATGCTTGTAGCGAACACCCGTGGGGAGACCCCTTGTAGCGCCTGGCTTCTCCGTCTCACCAACCCGGGGCAACCCCCGCGTGCGTTGCGATCGCTTCCACTTATCATAGCGGCCGCTCTGGAAGGTTGCTGCGATTTTGACGCCGGATTCGCCTGTAATCATTTTGCTACCCTTGGAGCCGTCTTCGTCGTTGTCGCGGGAGACGTACTTCTTGGATTTGGCGTCCCAGCGCATCTTGGAGCGGACGGGTTGGCCGAACGACTTGGCGGTTTCGTCGTTGGTGAAGTCCATGGTTGCGTCGCGGGCGGCTTCGACGAAACCGCCAGAGTGGACGCCATAGCCACGCTCTTCGGCGGCGTTGGTGGTGCGGGGGGTGTAGCTCATGAAGATTTCGGAGTCGCGCCAGTCGGTTTGGCCTTTTTTGTGGGTAGAGTTGGAGATGGTGACTTCGAGGCCGTCGTTGTCATCTTCGTCTTGTTCTTCTTCGTCGGAGAGAGAAGTGGTCAGTGTTTGATCTACGTCGGCCATTTCGTCGTCAGAGTCGCCAGAGTCCTCAGAGTCTTTGGCTTTTTTGGGCTTGGCATACGATGGGAGGTCAAAGTCTTCGTCTTCGTGCTCCGCTGGTGATGGCTTTTGTGGTACTTGGTTCCGGGGAGTGATTCTCTTTCGCAATTGCTTCATCATCTCGGCGGCTTGGGAATGTGATTTGTCCGTGTGGCTGACTTCGAAGATGGTCTCCTGGGGTCTGAACCCGCTGATCCGGGCGAGCATGTCTGTGCGAGCTTGTTCCTTTCCGTCCACATCCTGGCCAAATAACCTATGGAGTTGGTTCCATCCGGCGGAGGAAACCATTTCTTTGGAACGCTTGGCGCTCTGAGTTGAGGCCGAGTTTCGTGTTCTCAAATATAACTTCTCGGCCTTGCCAGCAACGGTACGCAATGTGTTGATATCCAGTTCTTCTAGAAGGAGCTTGTTCAACCATTCAACGCTTGCTTCGACCATGTCTCTCTTCAGAGCGCCCACTACAACGTCGGAGGCAAATGAGGGTTCATCACCTTCCTGGCCGAGGACTAATCTTCTGCCCAAGAATAATTGCAGGTCGAGTAGATACGGAGCGTCGCCTTCGCGAACAAGACTGTAGCTCCAGCCGCGCTGACCAGCACGAGCTGTTCGGCCTACTCTGTGAACAAAGATCTTGGGTTGTGATGGAAAATCGTAGTTGATGACATTGGCCAGAATGGGAATATCAATACCACGGGCCGCCACGTCGGTGACAACAAGAATGTTAGTCCTTCCCCGTCGGAAGTCTTCCACTTGGTTTCTTCGTGCCGTCTGGTCGAGCGAACCGTAGACGTGTGATACGGCGAATCCTGCACTCTGAAGAACGTTGGCAATGTACTCGACGTGATGCTTTGTCGCTGTGAAAACAATAGTGGACTTCTCCGTAGGCCGACCAGCGCCACTGTCCGCGCCTCGCTTTCGCTTCTTGGACGCATTCTCCCCTTCCTGCGTACGCTCCTCTGGTGCGCCAAGGGGAACCTGAATAACATCGTGGAGAATGTGTAACAGCGAGCCTTCCTTTTCCGGACCCTTGACGGAAAAGAAGGCGCTTTCCAGATCGGGTGACACCTTGGTTTCTGCATCCAATCGGATGAGACTCGGGTCTTGGAGACCGGCTCGTGCAAACTCGACTAATGACGCAGGCAGAGTGGCAGAAAAGAGAAGCGTCTGACGTGAAGGAGGCAAGGCGTGCAGAATCTCTGTGAGCTGTGCGGCGAAACCCATTTCGAACAATCTGTCGGCTTCATCGAATACAACATATTGGATAGATGAAAGATCCAAGGACATTTCGACTTTCAGGTGCAGAAAACGGCCTGGTGTGGCAATGATGATGTCGGGATTGGCGGCCATGTACGAGAACTGCTCCTCCAGACTATCACCACCAACCAAGAGCACGGCTTTCAGGTCAGTGCCGCGAGCGAACTCCTTTACGACTTTGAGTGTCTGGATGGCCAGTTCTCGAGACGGCGATAGAATCAGCGCACGGCTGCCGAAGCGAGCGCTATGTGCCCGCAGTTTCTCAATCATGGGAATGACAAAGGCACCCGTTTTGCCTGAGCCTGTTCGAGCCATGCCGACGACATCTTTCCGGTCGAGGAGAAGAGGGATGGTCTTTCTCTGAATCGGAGTGGGGACCGAGAAGCCCTTTCGTGTGATTGCTTTTAATAGATTCGAGTTCAGGCCTATTGGGGGTCTAAGTTAGTCTAGTTCTTCCCGGCGATCGCGTTTGATATCGATGTAGAACGGCAATCCGCGGTTAAAGCGCGGGATGTAGTCGTTCGTACCCATTGCCTGAAAGCCGCCGCCCTTTTTCACTGTTTTGCCTTTGAGATTGGAATTCTTGCGGTAGGATGCCGCTTGCTTGAGTGCAATGAAAGCCTCGTCGTCATCGTCGCCCCCTTGCGCGTGGTCTAGAATATCGTCAAAGTCGGCCTCATTGCCAGCTGAGTGAGCCTGATGGCCATTTTCGTCTTCTCCAGGATATAATGAGTCGAGGATATCGAGCTCAGGCTCTGACGCAGCCGGCGACGCAGCACGTCGACGCATGACGAGTGTGAGAGTGACAATTCGATTCAGCACTTGGCTGTGACTTAGTTCGTCAGTATGCCTTCGGCAGTCAAACGTGGCAGCTTCTTTGGCTGGACGAATGCGACTGGGAGGAACTGCGATGCTGGTGTCGGTGCGCTCTGTCGTTGGCTCTGACTTCTCCCATCATTTTTTTTCTGGGTCGTGCCGTTCTATCCTTATCTTATCGCCGCAAGCGGGGACATATGTATGTATACGGAATACCTGTAGTACGGAGTACCTTAGGTACCTCAGGTACCTAAGTGTACTCCGTAGGTGGGTCCCGACTCCCGAGTCCCGGACCCGCCGCCGCATGAAATTCCGTTCGCAAAGGCAGCAAAGAAGCTAGTTCCCTATCACGACGAAACTGCGACAGCTTTTACCTCGGCCTTATCTTTCCCCCTCCCATCTTCCAACTTGACGGGAAAAATCCTCACCTACGCATACGAATAATGTCTGCAGACGACGCGAATGAAGATAAAGACGCCCTCGATGCTCTCGATCTGGCAGCCAAGGAGTTTGACAAGGTTAGCTGCTATACTTGCTAGCTTTAGGTCTGCTGCAAAGCCCTAGACGAGAAGCACTAACTAACGTATTCATTGAATAACAGGATGCTGAAATCGATCGAATCCTCAGAGCATTCCGGCTAGATGCGTAAGAAAGCGAACCCTCCCCTCTGGTATAGACACGAGAACAAAGTATACAGAGAAGAGAACAAGACAGAGCATCCAACAGAAACAAAAAGAAGAATGCAACAGAAAGACCAATGAGCTGACCCAACACAGCTACGCCGTATTAGACCTCTTACCCGGCGTCCCCGAATCCGACATTAAAGCCACATACCGCAAGAAATCCCTCCTCATCCATCCCGATAAAACCAAAAACCCTCAAGCCCCCGATGCTTTTGACCGGTTGAAGAAAGCTCAGACAGAGCTCATGGACGAGAAACACCGCGCTAGACTAGACGAAGCCATCGCAGATGCGCGCATGCTGCTCATCCGCGAAAATAAATGGACCGTGGACAGCCCAGAGCTCAAGACGGAGGACTTTGCCAAGAAATGGCGCGAAAAGGCCAAGGAGGTGCTCATTGACAACGAGCACCGGCGCAGGCGACAGATGAAGGCACAGCTACAGGAAGAGGGGCGGGAGCAGAGGAAGCAGGATGCTGATTTGGATGAGAGAAAGCGCAAGAGGCAGCATGAGCAGGATTGGGAGGCGACGAGGGATGAGAGGATTAGTAGTTGGAGGACATTTCAGAAGGGGAAGTCGACGGATGAAAAGAGGAAGAAGAAGAAGATGAAGCCTATTGGATGAGTGGGAGGGTTTGATTAGACGAATGAGGGGAAAATGGGTTTCCCGATCATGATGTTATGAGTAGCCAGTATTGTTTTATTTTTTTGTGTTGTAGTTATTTCTGTCGAGTATACATAAGTTATACAATTATTGTCCATGGCATGTTTGCGTGTTGCAGCTGCAACACTCGAATTAGCTTCCCGAAAGATGCGAAGACATGGCCGCTGGCGTACCTCTCGGCAGATGTTTCCGCTAAGAACCCTCTCGTTGGCCCATTCCTTCGATGTACAAACAAAGCGGGAGATTTTCCTTTCTTTCCGCAACAGCTATCCACCTTTCCGAGATTCCTACAATGTATAAATGGTGGTGTAGATGTGGAGTTTGTAATACACAAAGCAGGAGGCAAATGCGCCTCCCAAAAGTAATAGGAATGGAATAGATCAAGAAATGCATAGGGTCCTTCAAGGCCCTGTATACACCGCCTCCTTTACAAGTACACAGGAAGGAGGAATAAAGAAATAAAAAACACGCCGCTTACTTGAAACAGATTTGACACCTTTTGAATGCATTCCCTCGTCCCTCCTTTTTGAATCAACTTCTTTTCTCCACAAGATCTATAGTACAACGTGCCAACGCGAGTTGGGGGTTTTCGATTATTTCGAGGCAGGGCTAGGATGAGGCATCGGATTTCTTGTCCGCGTCGCTGGTCTTGTCTTTGCTGTCGCTGGGGCTGGGGCTGGCCTTGTCGGTCTTGTCGCTGTTTTCTTGGGTATTCGTTTCCTGGGCGGACTTATCGGTAAGATTTCGCCATATAGACCTCAAGAAACCTGTGTCCTTGTACGAGTCTTGTGCGCCATTCGCTTCCGAGGCAGACGATCCGGTGCTGTGCAAGATAATGATGATGATTAGTGTCAAGGTTACACGTGTCCCCCCCCCCTCCGAGAGGCCCCTCAAAAGTAAAGAAAAGGGCCGTGATCATTCATCTTCCTTACTTGTTCGAAGAAGAGTCGCCGTTTGATGAAGAAGACTTCTTGTGCATAGACCCGACATTCATGATTCGTTTGGCGGTGCTATCGCCCATCTCATCTGCCAGCATTTCCACAATGGTTCGCTGGTTCGCGCTGAGGTACTTGGGCATGTCGACCCGGAATTCCACGCGCAAGTCTCCGAAGCCGGCCCGTCGCGAATCCAGTTTCTTCATGCCCATACCGGTGAGCGTTATCTTGTCGCCGCTGCCGGTCCCAGTGGCAATCTTGACTTTGACAGATCCATCGAGCGTGGGGATCTTGACTTCTCCGCCCAGCAGGGCTGTGGTGAGGGGAATGGTGGCCGTGTGCAGCACGTGGCTACCATCTCGACTGAATCGGGGATCTTTTGCGACGCGAACAAACACGTAGAGGTCTCCAGGTACAGATCTGACATTGGGATTCGCAGATTTTCCAGTGGCGGCAGCATCACCGGCGCCATCGACTCGTAGCCTCATGCCATCTTCAATTCCGGCCGGGATATCAACCGGAATGGATTTGCGTTGCCTGACCACGCCGTTTCCAGAGCAAGTTCGGCAATTTGAGCCGCTTGGAACAATTGACCCAGTCCCGTCGCAGGCATTACAGGCAGCGGCCATCTGGAAGCCACCCTGCACGACATGTATCCGCGTGCCGGTCCCGCGGCAGGACTTGCATGCCGAGCGCTTCGCTCCGATCTTGAGTCCGCTACCTGAACACGTCCCACACGTAGTCAAGGGTGTGAAGTTGATGGTCCTACGGGTCCCTTTGGCCGCCTCCATGAAGGTAATGCTGGCATGCGTTTCGACATTGTCGCCCTCGAGTATTTCCTCCTGCATAAAAGGGTTGGAGCGTCCTCCTCGACGCCCACCAGATGATCCTTGCTGGCCGGTGAATGCCGAAAAGATGTCGTTGAAGTTGAAGCCGCCGCCGCCGAATCCAGCAAAGGGATCACCAGCTTCTCCGAAAGGATCACCTCCGGCTCCAGCAGCGCCTCTTGGGTCGAAACCAGCAGCACCAAACTGATCATACTGCTTCTTCTTTTGCGGGTCGGAAAGGATCTCGTACGCGGACTGGATCTCGGCAAATTTGTCCTTGGCATCGGGGTCTTTGTTCGTGTCGGGATGATATTTCTTGGCCAGTCCGTAGTAAGACTTTTTGATCTCGGCGGCCGAGGCGGACTTACTCACGCCGAGAGCTTGGTAGGGATCTTTTTGCAATAAGGTATTGGTGCTGTGGAAGGCCTTGCTCGCCAAGTTGGTCACGTTAGTTGACAAGTCGGTAAAGCAGGGGGGGATGGCGGAACACGGATTGCAAAACAAGACATACCCTGTTTCCACTGGAGATACTATTGTGTCTCGCACGCTTGCATCCATCGCGACAGCCGATTCGAAGGGTCGACGTGTGGAGCTGAGCGCCGTTGCCGTTATTCAGGCACTGCGGCAAGCGTTTGGGTCGGCCGCCAAACTTGGGTTGCGCCAGAGCTCGTGCAGGCCGAATCACTTTTGTCACCAGGCTCGAGTTCATTGTGAGCGATGCCGAGTCGGTAACTTCACGACAAGCGACGGGGTACCGAGATCGAGATGAAGTGAGAAACACACAGGCGTGTGTTTGCGCAAGCTTTTCGAACTCGAGGGATGGATTCTTCTCGAAGGTGCACGATGCCCTCCTTGTATGCTGACCTTTTTTTTTTTTCTGCCCTTGCCAAATCTGGAGCTCATAGTGGGTGCCTCAGGCGACAATACTGTGCGTATCGTCCACGGCCTTTTGCATGGCTTTATGCATGGCGTTCATTATGAATTGCATTTCGAGACAGACCTCAATGCGCTCGACGCAGAGGCGCTCAAAAATAGCTGTGAGACCAAGGAAAGAGGCAACATGACTTCCGACACGAAACACCACACTTGACTATTGAATATGCGCGCTCCTTGGCCGCTATTGACCTATTGAATCTCTTGTCGTCGAACATTATCATCAGGGGAACCAGCCACACAGACATATTACATATGTGCACGTAATTTGTACGGAACTACCTATACACATAACTGCCAATTGTCTAGGTAGACATACACAGTCTTTTGTCACCAACTAATCGTGGTGCCTGGTCCACAAACATCATCCACTAGCAAACGGGACAGTCGGGACTCTTCCACCCATCATCGCCAGCTGTGCGTTATAGACATAGTCAGAAACACGATCAAATTGATGCCTCATGAGTCATATGGTTGCCTGTTTTCTACTTCTCTTCCCGTCGAAGCAGAATAGTCACTGGAAATCCCGGACAATGACATGTGTAGAAGTCTGGTGAGAGGGTCCTACGGCAGCCTGTCACACGAGGGAGTCTGCGCATGAGCAGCAACACCGGCAGCAATATGAGGCGCAGCGGCCGCCATGGACAGAAGAGAAAGACTTGCAAAGGCCATGGAGAGCAGGCAAGTGGAGTACATGATGGCTGATTTGTTTCTGGGCTTCTCGAGGATGACGAAGAGTGAAAGGGGTTTTTCGAACAGATCTCAGAGATCGGCGCGGAGGACGGCTAAAGGGATTACAGATATGATGTACATAAATACGGAGTACAGAGTAGCAGGCATACCGTAAACGTAAGTTTGTATCCCGCGATCCGAGGCTACGTATGAGCTGAAGGCGACGGCGGTGACTGGGAAGTGGCCCTTTTAGCACCTTGGTTATTATACAGCCCTTTGGTGAGAATTGGACCGGAGAAGCAAGGCAGGGAAATGCGCTGCCCCAGTAGGCGCCGCAAGGTTGAATGAAGTATATACGTTACATACCTACCTACAACTCTACAATTCAAGTGTATGGTTTCAAGTAGCCAGCAAGGGCAATACTTTGCGGGATAAAGCTACAAGATGTCCTTGGGCCGAGCGTCTGTTAATCCCGCCTACGGCATATGAGACACCGAGGACGATCGTCGTCGATGTATGGCTCCGGAGGACTCTAGGCGAAATGGAGCGGTCACAGATCCTGTGTGGAAATGTATGTCGTTTCAGTGGTTTATGGTGACAAGGAGCAAAGAAAGATATGTAGTAAGATGCAATGTCTAACAGCGGCAGCGGCGGCAGCATATTAATGTCGTCATCATCAAAGTTATCCCGTGTGGAAAGAGAGCATGATATCGAATCCTTATTTCATTGCTTAGAGTGTCTAGTAGGCGCGATGTTGGATTGTCATTTCATCGTTAGAGTGCCAAGTCGCAAGTCAACTGTAGTGTGTGGTATCAGCAATGGCAGCAAATGCAAAGGTACAAGCAATAGCAACATCATAACCACCGATCAACCAAAAGACCACATCCACAGCTATTCCCACTCAAAGAGGTTCGCAATATGCTCAACTAAAACAGTACCATAGGCTACGTAGTCCAGAATATGTTGCAAAACGTTGAATTAAAGAAGATGTGCAAAAGTATTCAAAGCAGGCCAAAATACCCCACAATGAGGAGAAAAGGCCACCCCACAACGAGGCATATCTGTACATAGGAAGCTCCCCCTCGGTGCATGAAATAGGTAGCAACAGGATGGCAAAACTGGCACTTTGAATATGCCGCAAAGCTCGTGAGAGACAACAACAACAACAACAATGACAATAATAGCAATAAACAGCCGCAGCAGCAGCAGAGCCACGAAAGCAAAACGCGAATGGCCATGTTTCCTCCTCTAATCAACCAGAGTCACATGCCATGGATATATAGACAAATCAAACAACAGCAAGCATAGAGTCAACCCCGTCTGACAAAACTAGCCACGAGCTCTGCCATTGGCCTTGTCAAGTTGACTATCCGGATACCCTGCACACACAAGCTGTTAGCGTCTCGCTTTGAGATAATCTGGTGATACTGACGGGCAGGAAATGTGAAGGAAATTGAAGAAAGAGGAGGGGAAGACATACAGAAAGCGCAAACCGCTATAATCGAATAGAGGCAAATGAGCAAAAAGCCTTCCAACCAATGACTTTTACCGTCCCCAATCAGATAATTCGTGAGCAAGACCGCCACAAACATGACAGCAACCTGGAACATATCAAAGCTCAAGTCCATGTTCTCATTCCCCATGCCCCATCCGATGATGACCATTAGGGGAATCAAAAACAGCGCAACCTGCATGCTGGACCCGACGGCGACACCAATCGCGAGATCCATCTTATCTTTAATGGCCACCGTCACGGCAGTTGCGTGCTCGGCCGCATTTCCGACAATGGGAAGCAGAATCAATCCCACAAATTCTTCCTTGAGGCCGCCCGACTTGGTCACCTCGTCGATACTGTCCACCATGCACTCGGCGCAGAATGCAATAATGACCGTCGAGACGGTCAGAGCGGCCAAGGCCACAAAAAAGTGCAGTTGGGGATCCTCGCCCTCCTCGTCGTCCTCTGCCTCGAGCAGGCGCTGGTTCATGAGCATTCGGGATAGCCGTTGATTTTCGTTTTGATCCGTCATAGCATAGCCCATGAGCGCGCTGGGCATCGCCAGGCCCTGTTTAACGGCTCCGTTTCCGATGCCCGCATGTGACCAGGGCTTAGCCGCGACCTTTTGGCTTTCTTCGTTGAAGACCTGTTGATGGGTTTTAAGCTGGAAGAAGAGGTAGGCGCTGTATACGATGAGGAGGATCACAGACGTGCCCCTGGACATCTTGGCAATATCGTCTTGGCCCACGTTTGGGGCTGCGACTTCGAACACCGAGGGGACGATGACGGATGCAGCGGCGAGAGCAAGCAGCGAGGCAGCTGTCTGGGCGACCGTGTGGTTGAAGTGCTGTTCTTGTCTGCGCAGACCGCCAAAGAAGAAGCAGAAGCCCATGACGAGCAGCAAGTTGGAGAGAATGGAACCGATGAGAGATGTCTGAACAATGGCCACCTTTCCGTCGGCCAGAGCAATAATGGCGACGATGAGTTCGACGGCGTTTCCAAAAGTAGCGTTGATGAGACCGCCCAGGGTCTCGCCCGTGCGCAATGCAACTTCCTCGGTGGCGTAGCTGAGCATGGCGGCCAAGGGGATGATGGCGATGAAGTTGACGATGAAAACCGCAATCCCATTAACGTGGGAGTATTTCATGGCGATACCGGCAGGCGCAGCGATGATGAGGATGTTGATCCAAGAATTCAAAAACGTACGTTGTAGCTGGTTCGCGACGGTAAAGGGCTCCTTGGGATGAACATGCCGAATGATGCCCTCCTTTGGTTCCTTCTTCTTGCCATTGTTGTTGTCATCAGCCGGCGCGGCTTCGAGGTCGAGGGGCGAGCTATCCGTCTTCATGGCTGCCTCATCTTCCGTTTTCCGGTTTCTGAGTCCTTCTGCCGACGAGAGATGGAGAGATGTGGGGTTTAAGGAGGGGTCACTGCCGTCAACGCCATTTTCGGCTTGTGCGGTCTCAAGGTTCGGGGAGCTGCTAGATACGGCAGTACTTTGTGGTGTCGGTTCGGTGGCTGCGTGGGCGAGTCTGCCGCCATTCCCGTTCACAATAATGCCATCCTGGGCTTCCAACTGACTTGCGGTCCATGTGTCTCGGCGCCTTTCGCTGCCCCAAGATACGTGACGGAACGGATTCCACTGGTCGGCTTGGTTTCGGTGAATGTTGTGCGCCGCGCGCTTATTCTTAAAATGATTGACTAATGTTACCATGACGAAGATAGTCGCACCCGTTGTTAGCTCATGCACGTCTCAAAGATGCCATGCGGCAGTACGAGATGATAAGAGGGCAATGTGGCATGAAGAGCGTATGATGAAAAAAAACCGCGCTGGCTGATGAGGAAATAGGAGATAGGGTGAAGAGGCAAGAAAGCGGCAGGCACAGTTTCTAACGTGCTCTTCAACCCTAGGAGCCCTCATTTGCACGCCACCGCGACTCTTGTTGTTTCGTTCAGCTCAGCGGAGTGTGTTCGATGGAGCGGGGGAGTGAGAATGCTGCGAGCCTGCGACAAGCCGAACCCGATGTTTCCATGCCATGGGCAAAAATTGTGGGCGAACGGCTGGATGGCTCGGCTCGGTCATGTAGCATAGGTACAGACAGTATTGGCACCCAAGTCAAGGGGGGCTATGCTGGACCTGGCCAGATGGGTACGTGAATTGTGAATTGAGCGAAGACGACAGTCGGGGCCTTTTGCAAGAGCGTTTGCAATTGGCATGCTGCCAGGTTGCATTGTTGCCTTCTTTGCATCCATGCCTCCGCGCATTATTGAGATTTGGCGTCTTTTTTCAACGACACAAGTGTCAACTCGCGCACGACGAATGCGACAAGGCCATCTAGTATCATGGTAACGAGTCGCCACGCCCTGATGATATGCGGAGGCAAGGGAAAAGGGTAGCATGGGGATGGGGAACGGGGAAAGACAGGAGCAAAAAGCAAGACAAAGGGGGTTGCATGCCGCGTTTGTGCTTGGCTAGTGATGACGACGACGCCGCAGACAGAGAGACATAAGATAAGCAGGACTCACACGAAGTCATCTGGACAGCGGCCACCGTTCGCCGGCAGAGCAGAGAGACAGAGGAAGGAGAGACAGAAACACGCAATGTAGGCCGATGCCTCTTCCTGGCGACTTGGTGATGAGTGCACTTTGTGGCGGGTGCATGAGATGGGCCAAAGAAGAAAACGGGTCCAAGAAAAAGCAGAGTGCGTTCCTGAGGATTTCATGTACATTTGTATGCACGTCGCATGCAAAGGGGCAGCCTAGGGCGCGCGGGTGGGGCCGTGAGGAGCCCCAATTCGCCACGCGTCGCCACTTGGTCGCAACTGCCTGGTCGCACTGCCGCCAAGCTGGCCAATCCCAACGCGCCTGATCGTTCTCCAAGGAGGCAGCGCAAACAAGGCGTGTCTCGTCCCGGTACATGCGGCTCTCAACGTGGAAAATGTCTCAGCTGATCTTAAAAAGCAGAGCAAAGCCACCCTCATCAGCCACCCGTTGCCAGCCATGCACCTCGGCCGCTAATTTAGCCTTCACAAATCACGTCCAACTTTCCCTCGATTGACGTCGGCACGCCCATCAAGGCATACCGCTCAACCTCCGGTTTACATAGCCTCAGTGCTTACCTAGCCTCTTCACTTCCTCACTCTCCACTCTATAGTATGCAAGCCCGTATTGTCTGTATTCGGTCGTGTACGGTCAATCCCGTTGCTTCTATGACGAAACGGGATAATAGTATGTAGCTTTCCAACTCTTTGTATGTAAAAGAGGAATTTGGAAGAGCAAGCAAGCAAGCAAAGCACAGACGACGTCATATCTGCCCAAAACGACCCAACACCATCACACATCTCATCAACCGTCAACGACGACAAGGACGCCAGTGACAGAATTCTGCATCCATACAAACGTGTTCACCCGTTGCCTTCTCGTCTGCAACATCGCTTCAAGTAGCAACAGTCCCATGTCATGAACATCATCAGCTCCTGATGTGTCGTCACATGTACGACAGTTGTTTCCCTTATTTTTGACTTGCCCTCGTATTCTTCCTCTCAAAAGTCCGATCAGCCATGTAGATTCCCATCGTCACCATTTACGTGTTTTCTCGGTCGACCTCGTTTCCGTGGCTGCTGCGAGCTTGATCGTGCCCTCTTCCGTCTTCCTGCCGGAGTTCCAGCCCCTTTTCTCTTGAGGCCTCGGTCAGCACTCTCCTCGTCGTCTTCAATGTCGCTCGGCGTGCTCGGTCCTTCCATGTCCAGGTCTTCGTCTTCGTCCGCTACTTTGAATTCCTTGTCCACGTTCATCAGCTCCACAAATGCCTTGCACTTTTGCGCCATAGTTGTCTGGTTTGCCAATCCGTTCATGTGTGACGTAATCTCGTCCCAGACCCTCTCGCCGTGCACACCCTGCACCTTTGATGGCGTCTTGTTCAGGTCCTTTGCTAGAGCCTTGGCACGGCTGTCATGCCGGCTCGTTCCCATGCCAAAAAGTCGACGTAAATGTGTTCGCACCTCCCAGAGTGACAGAAGGATAATAGATCCAGCAGTGAGCTGACGCAATCGTCGTGGTTCCACCGACAGGACGAGGCCTGCTTCAGTCGAAGCCGGACCCTCGACCTTTGGTTCGACGGATGCTCCATTGATTGGTCCCACCGACTCTCCTTCCCGCGCTGGTGCCGGTACCGGTGCCGGTACTGCTGGTTCTAGCTGATCGATATCCATGCGGACATCAAACATCTCTGACTCAATCGCTTGAGCCACCGTGGCACCCGTGCTACTTACAATCTTCTCAATCTTGTTAACTGTCGTCTGGAGCTCTCCAACTGTCTGATATTCGAAAAACGCCAAGTTTTCGGTAACGAAGCGCGAATAGTCGACATGAGGTGGTAAGTCTTGGGTCGCATCCAGCTTGGCCAAATCGAAATCTACCTGACCTACAAGCTTTTCCAGGAACCGCTGCCGATTCGTCATCTTGCTGATCTTCAAGACCTCCATTAGCAGTTGAAGCTTGGACTGGAATGGGTCCACCGTAGCACCATGTGAATCTTTGACGATATCGCGCTGGTAGTTGAAGGCAGACTGCACAGCCTTGACGTACTCCCTCTCCAACACGGTCTCGTGCTTTTCGTGAAGAGATCGATGTTCCAGATATGCGAGCTCAGCAATTTTCCGATTGGCAGACGTCTCAAGCGTGATCAGAGTCACGCCAGTTTCCTTTGGATGGGTCAGTCCTTGGCGATTAATGCTTCCAAGAACTTCCATGGCCAGAAACGCATGTTCGTCTTGGCTTGAGACTGCAATCCGAGTGATATCCTTGAGAAAGCGTTGGGTAGTGGCACTGGCAACATCATCAAAGTTTGTGCCTCCCATGACAGTGAGCTCCTTCCTGTTCTCCTGTATAGACCCTTCTCCGGCAGCTGCTTCGGATCGCTTCTCCTCTGTAATCAAAAACTCCTTGAAAGACCGCAAGATCAAGGTCTCCAGAATCGGATTTTTTTCTTGAAAGACTTGTTGAAACGAAGTATACACCTTGGCCAGTACATAGTTGCGGGGCCAGGACTGGCACACAAGCCCTATAGCCTCAAGCGATGCCTTTCGGGCTTCTAACGGCTGTTCAGGGGAAGCAAACGGGGACAAAAGATCAACAACCAGCTTAGGTACTGAATCGCCCTTCCAACTGGGAAATTTTTCTTTGAAGATCTGGATTTGTTTGTCCAGATCGCAGTGTTTGCCGACGCTGCCAACAATGATAGAATATGCCGCAAGAAAATTGAGTCGTTTGGCGTCCAGCGGCACCTTGGAGAGTCGCTGGACGGCCAATAAGCTCGATGCAACAAGGTTTCCCAACGGTGCAAAATCTTGGAGTAGTTTACACACCGTATTCGCACAAGCTATCAAGTCATCCAGTGCTCCACGGGACGAGATTTTCCCAATGCCTTTCAGCAGTTGCAGTCTGACCTCAGCAAGAAACTCCTTGTGAACAGTCGCGAGCTGTGGTAGCACCCGCTTGTATATCACGGTCACCGCTCTGAACGCTGCCAACTCTTCTTGTCCAGTGAAGCTGGCTAGTTGTGACTTCAGCAGTCTTATCTGCTCCAGACTGAACAGCTTAGGATCAGCTTTGGCAAAGATTGTGAGAACTTGCAGGGCGTCACGGCCCGAGGGTACGCTGCCGTCCTCTGATTCCACATTGTCAATCAACCCAAACATGATGCCCACCAGTCGCGAGCAGACACCGAACGAGCCCTGGTCCTCGGCAGGCTTGTTCTGGGGCTTCAGGATTGCCTGAAACACTTTGTCTAGTATCTCTGTCACAGTACCACCCTTGACTGTATGTACGATCAGTGCTACATGTTCCGAGAGCGAAGTCTCGAAGCTTGCTGTGTTCTCGTTGGCATAAAACGGCGCAAACCAAACCTCTTCGATTATCTGCCGAGCAAGGTCACGTACGCTTTCATCCGGATCTTGTATTCGACGCAGGAGGCCATTGGCGATGGCACTACGCAGGCCCTTATTTTGGTTGCGCAGGTAAATGTCGCGGGCCAATTTCATTGCTCGTTTTCGTACACCAACACCGGCATCCTGAAACCGATCTATGATCCTAGCCGTCAGCGATGCTTCCAGCACAGGTCGCATACTTATGCAGCTTCCTAACAACCCAAGCGCAGAATCTCTGACTTGAGTAGACGAGTCGCTGCAACAATCTAGGATGAGCTGGATGACACTAGAGTCGCCATCTAGAATCGATGGATCAGTCTCGAGCACCTGGTTGACACTCCTCAAGCTTTTACTGCGTACTGTAGCTTGGTCACTGGCCATGGATCCCAGAAGGATGTTGAGGATTTTGCCGAATGATTCGCAGAATGAGGATCGTAGCAATATAATGGAAAAAGCAAATTTGGCCACATTTGCCGGAATGGATTTGAACGCGTATTCGCTCGCAAGCCAATTTCGGTCATCCATCATCTTGCGCAAACGATATGCTGAGCGCCCAAGTTCCTTTGTCCGCTGATGGTCATCCTCTTGCGTGTTGTTGTCATAGGTTGTGTGCACTCTGGTGGCCCAATCCAGAATCAAAAAGGTCACAGAACTAGAAATATGGGGATCGTCCAAGCTTTTCTCTTGTAAAAACTCGAGAGCACCTCGATATGGCCCTGACCAGGCGACAACCTTCTCCATTGGGCATCTCTGCTCCAGACAGTGTGCTGCGAGATCGGAAAGGTATTGAGCATATCCATCAGCATCGCTGCTTACAAATGTGCTTGCAATTTTTTTGATATGAGAACGAAGACGGGAAATGGCGGCGCTCATGGTTCCTAGCAGCTCTAAGGCCATGTTTTTCGCAGGGGCGGCAGTCTTTGGCGCTTCAAACAGCTGCACCATCATCGCCATCAGTAACCGTAACAACAGCTCGGCCGAAGGCCAATCTGGTATGTCGAGACAAGTCGTAAAGTCATCTACAAACAAATCCAGGAGATTTCGATATGGAGTGTCGCCAGATTTCGTGGAGCCTATGGCGCGCTTCACAATGAAATTGATGACGTAGGAAGCATTGCGCATGGCGATGTCATTCAATGGAGCTGCGATAGCTTCCAGTTCTTGAATTGCCACAGCTGGTTGTTGTGCGCCGTGATCCTCGTTCGAGATGGTGGCTTTTGCTCGAGCTCGAGGCTGTTGTTGCTTGCCTTCTTCGTTCTCCTCTGGTCTGGCGCCGAAGTCTTTATTAATAGTATCCCCGCTTCCGACTCGACCAGAGCTAGCTTGAATAAGACGCATGATTAGAGCTGATACCGGCTGTATACTTCCTCCATCCGCCAGCTTGAATTGCCTGGAGCTTATTTTTCCGACCGGCAACTTTTCCAATGAAGTCAGAATATCATCAATGATGCCCTGTCGCTGTTCGGGCTTGATCAGGAAAATCTGGCACAATATGTCCATTGCAACGGAGCGAATACCATCAAACTTCTGAATGCCTATGGCTGAATCCTTTTCAAAGTAGGCGTTTTCCACGAATATCAGCCTTGAAGCAGTGAATTCAAGTGTGTTGATAACAGACTCAGATAATTCGATTTTGGTGATAAGCTCGGCCAAAAGCGCTGATAATTTCTGACAGCAAACAAAAATGGAGGCGATAAACTTCTTTTGCTTCTGCATGAGCTTAAACAGGCTACTAGACGTACCCGAGTTTCGAAGCTCTACCAAAGGCATCACAACGTCCTCGGTGACCGCTTTAAATATGTTGACGCTTTTGGTAATAATGCTTTCTGAATAGAGCTGCTTATCTTCGCGGCAGCCAGAGAGTATCCTAAGGCAAGTCCGTGCAGATTTCAAGGCAGTATCCACCTCATTTAGTTGCTGAAGCCAGACTTGTACAGCCGACTCATCCCAGCTCTCGTCCACACGGATATCGAGACTATCCGCTTGTTTCAAGCTGGCTTCGCTGAGCTTCATCACTCGACGAAGACTTTCCAGCGGAACACGATCGAAGCTTTTGAGGCTGATAACTTTCTGAAGTGCAGTGTGCATTTTCTGCTGCGTCGCAGCTGTCATTGCAGCTTCCTGGTTGTTCGTTATTGTTATGATGTGGTCCAGCCCTGGTTCCATAGCGAGGGCGCTGCCCACAACAGAAAAAACGGAACGCATCAGGTCTTCTAGAGCGTCAACCGCCGCCTCGCCACGCTGACGTTGATCGAGACTCGTTCCAATGACACCTTGGTTTTCGTCAAACGTGGACGACTCTTTCCTCCTGACTGAAATATTCCCTGGTGCATCCGTAGCAGCCACGTACTCAACGTATTCCTCAGCTTTGATGCCAGCAGCGGGAAGTTCGATTGGACACTCTGGATTTTTTGGTGCGGTGGGAGCTTGTATGGCTGACTGGGCCTGGCTATATTGCCGAGCCTCGACTGCCAACTGATCCGATGGTGTTATCGTAGCTTGACGATCGGACTGGTCGAGTTCTGAGATTTCGTTGTAGGCCGAATGATGATCGATAGGCTTCAACGGTATGGCGACTTCTATTCTCGCAAGCGCAGCTCCGTTACTGCTTAAGTCTGAAGACTGTTGCCTTGGTGGGCTCGTCGGTGTCAGCCCCCCCCCAGTTTTGTAAAATCGCTCTGAGTCACCGTTGACAGTTTTCGTGCCATGAAGACTTGGCTTCGTCGCCTTGAAGTAACTACCCACCCTTTCGTAAACCGCTTTCGCAAGCGGCGAAAGGTTCTCGGAGATGCTTTTGCTGTGGCTCGGTAATTTATTTGGTGTTTGCCCTTGAGGCATAGATGGAAACTTGCTGGCGCGGTGTCAATGCTACTGTTCGAAGCCAAAACATAGAAAACAAGCCACGGAGTTGCACCAACTATTGAGTCCTCATCGACGGTTTCAGATCATGTAATACATGATCAACTGTTTGTTTTAGATTCTTAGGAGAATTTGCCGTAAACGATGCCTCTTGATTCACTTTGTCAAACTCATGAGTTGAGTACAAATCGCTAATGCCCAGAGATAGCGACCCAGACCCGACACAGGGGTCTGGGATGATGTCTGTCAAAGCACTGTCAGCCAACCCAAGCTTGAAGCTTTTTAGAGAATACTGGACTGGAAGAAGATTCTTACCAGGCAAGAACGGTGCTATAGAGGTTTGTGGCGAAAAGGGCAATGACTCCTGCAGAGTGAATGGTCGAAAGACTTGGTTGCTCGGTACCCCGGAACTTGCGCCCTCGTCAGCCCCATTCTTGGGTCCGTTTGTGTTGTATGGAGCCATTCCTGCCATATTTTTGTGTATTTTTATAGTAGGGGAAGCAGTGAGGCATGGTCGAGGGCAGGTGCCGTCCGGTTTGGTCGCATGAGGAAGGCGCAATGGTGATAGACGACAGGCAGAATAATCACGACGCTGGCAGTAGAGTGCAGCAGCTAGGTCCGTCGTCCACCCAAGAAAAGATTCGAAAAGCTATCTCCAGGCGTTTAGGCGAGCAATATGGGTGGAAGCGAGAGCTATGAGGCGCTTTTGAGTTTTGAGGATGCGAAATAAATGCGCCTTGGGGGCAACATAGGATGACTTGACGATGCCTGAGTGCAGGTCACGGTGTGTTTGACCTGTACGGCTTTCACGGTCGATGTCGTGGATCCCGATGGGACGCGTCTAGCCAATCAGAATTGTTCTAGTTGAAACACCCCTGCCAAATTCTTTTATCCGCAAGTGCAACCAAGATAATCTTCCGATAAGCTCGGCCTGTAGCCCGAATTCTGATTTGCCGATGTGACAGACTGATGATTCTCCTCCAGCTCGAAGGCAACCAACAACGCGCGGCCGAAGGAACAACTTGTTGACGGTTCAAGACAAAATGGCTTCGATCGGGTCTCTCGTCTTTTGCACAGATTGCGGCAATCTGCTTCCCGCCACCAAAGGCACAGAAAAGAATTCGCTGAACTGTGAATGCTGCGGTGCCTGGAACAAAGGTTTGCGACATGGACAAAGGCACATCTTCTACTAGTCTCCCGACGATCGCTAATAGGTTTTTGCCTTTTGATAGACACTGGGTCGAAGGTTATTTTGACGAAATCGAAGCCCTCTGATTTCCCTTCCGCTCTCCGGCAGAAACTACAGTCAACCGTACAACGCGTGGAAACGCACAAATTGCAAACTGGAGGTATCGTGCAGGAACGATGTTCAAAATGTGGTCGAGAAGAAGTCACATACACAAACGTACAACTTCGCGGTGCCGATGAAGGCTCAACACTCATATACACCTGCGGGTGTGGCAATTCGTGAGTCGGCTCCGAACCGTCCCCCAACACCCGAATCATCTGCTTCAGCAGATTTGCTAACCATGTTCCCTTTGGACAGATGGCACGAGAACAATTGAAAAGTTTTGGGGGCGTTGTCGACTCAAATTACTCTATACTATGTAGAATGGGATTTGCTTCTTTTATTTTTATTTGTCTTAGGCAGCAGCACTAGCAACTTCTGGTATCAAGGCGTATTCGGCGTTGCCACTTTGCTCGTGTTCCGCCATATCCAGAGCCACGATTACACTTTCTCGAACGACCTTCTCCTTGTCGTTGAGGAATCTCTTTAGAATCTCTTCTACGCCCTCTTCTTCGCCGAGACTACCCAGTGCTTCAGCAGCCTCGTGGCGAACCATACTTGCCTCTTCAACGTTGCTCAGAGCTTCAGTGAGAGCCGGTATGGAAGCGGGGTGCGATAGCTGGCCGAATACAAAGGCAATTTCGTGGCGAAACAAGGCAGAAGAGTCTTCTAGACCCTTGGCCAGAGCCAAGACAGCTGGGACGGCGGTAGGGCGGCTGGGTGGCGAGGCAAGATCGCGCAATGCGAACATGGCACGATATCGCATAAACAACGGTTGGGTGGTGTCCATGAGGGTCTTGCCGAGATCTTCGACGGTTTTTTCGGACTCGGGCAGCGGGGGTGCAGGGTCGATGGAAGCAAAATCACTAGAGTGGTGTTATATACTCATACAGTAGACCAAGGGCAGGCACAAAACGCATAATGAACTAACCTCTGCTGCAGCTTTTCTTGTTGACGCTCCTGTGAATTCTCCCATTCTATTCGAGCAATCGCGATTTCGCAAGTCTCTGTGACAACAACTTCCTCTCCCTCACGGTCACGGAAGTGCTTTAATAAATCCAGTGATTCAGTATCGCCCAGCGCGCCGAGAGCTTCGGCCGCCTCATGACGGCACATTGGGTCTTCTGCCAAATCGGAGAGCACATTTCTCAAAGGCTTGACAGCAGCTACATGTTTCGTTTGTCCAAGGCAGTATGCCAATTCATGCTTCAAAAGCGCCGAAGGCGATGCAAACGCAGCCGCAATAGCCTCAATGGCAGCCACAGCCGTCGCGGGGTCTCCAGTTGTCGCAACGTGCTTCAGCGAAAATAGTGCTCGAAATCGAACAGGGAGAGGTGTTGATTCGGAGCAGAGGCTCTCCCTTAGGCTCTGAATTGTGGCGTCTGGCATTTTCAAGGCAATTTTTGTGAAGTTTCGGTGGGGTATTCCGTATGGTATGATACATGGAACAAGGCAAAGGCCTGTCCATACATGAACCCCGTCTCATTCTGTAGAATGCGTTCCTGAGAAAATTTAGGTGGAGTGATAACGCCACTTGGCACTGGCATGGGATTCCGGGCTGCTCCGACGCAAGTTGGTGCAGATATGTACCATAGATTTGACGATGACTTTCTATATTGTAATTGCGCTTGTGTGAATCGGTGTCCTTAGAAAGTGGCAAATCCCTTCAGAAGGTTCCATGGTCTAACGGTTATGACTGCGGATTCTGATTCCGCCAGCGAGGGTTCGACTCCCCCTGGAACCTGTACTTTTGCAACCCTCGTTCTGTCTTCCAATGCCGTTTGTCTGTATTTTTGTTCATGTTGACGGGGTATGATATCAATCCCTTTCCTTTTGCCTCAAGTTCATTTTATTGAGTCTCTTTCTTCTCCGCATGGTCAGTTAACAGGCAAACAGATGGTGAACATCTTTGCGACCAAAGACCGAGACATATGTACATGGCGCGCCTACCCTGTAAAAACTTGGGTCAGCGCAGTTCAGAGAATTCAACTATTCACAGTGTCATCTTAACGCGAGTTAGAACTTCCGATTGCAATCTTCATAATTCTTGGATACATTGAATCGTTGTCTTTTCTTCCGACTCGTGACGTGTCGGCTACTCAATAACAATTCCTCGAGCGACGCATTATTAAGCCAAATTCGACGTCACATCAATAGCGACACCCGCCCGCCCGCCGTCCACTTATTCTTGGCAAGCTTGAAGCAACTTCATCTCTGTTTTCTCTTGCCCCTCACCAGCAGCAGCAACAGCAGCGGCATCACAGTACGATCTTCTCACGCAAATGGCTCCGTCACTTGAAGAGCCAGAGCCGCTATCCGACATTTTGGCCAACCCGCTGAAACAAAAGCCGCAACTCGTGGCCCCCGAGCCAGAGCATTGTCCCGGCCCGGAATCGCAACAAGCCGGCCAAGCTGACTCCTGCGCCGGCTGCCCCAACCAGTCCATTTGCGCGTCCGCACCCAAGGGTCCCGACCCGGATATTCCACTCATCTCGGCACGTCTAGCCAACGTGAAGCACAAGATCCTGGTGCTCAGTGGCAAAGGCGGCGTGGGCAAAAGCACATTCACGACGCTGCTGGCGCATGCGTTCGCCACGAATCCCGACAACAATGTCGGCATCATGGACACCGATATCTGCGGGCCGAGCATCCCCAAGATGATGGGCGTGGAGGAGGAGACGATCCATGTCAGCGGCTCAGGCTGGTCCCCTGTCTGGGTCATGGACAATCTAGGTGTCATGAGCATACAGTTCATGCTGCCGAACCGGGACGACGCGGTGATTTGGCGGGGACCCAAGAAGAATGGGCTTATCAAGAAGTTTCTCAAGGATGTAGAGTGGGGGGATCTGGATTTCTTGCTGGTGGACACTCCGCCGGGGACGAGTGACGAGCATCTCAGCGTGAATTCGTTCCTCAAGGAGAGTGGGATCGACGGCGCTGTAGTGGTGACGACGCCGCAAGAGGTGGCCCTGTTGGATGTGCGCAAGGAGATTGACTTTTGTCGCAAGGCTGGCATCCGTGTTATCGGGCTGGCAGAGAATATGAGTGGGTTTGTGTGCCCGAGTTGTCGAGGCGAGAGCCAGATCTTCAGGGCTACGACTGGGGGTGGGAGAGGCTTGGCGGAGGAGATGGGGGTCCCGTTCCTGGGCGCGGTGCCTCTGGATCCGAGGATACGGATGGCGTGTGATTACGGGGAGAGTTACTTTGATTCTTTCCCGGACAGCCCAGCTTGTCGAGCGCTGAAGAATGTGGTTAGGAATGTGGCGAAAGAGCTTGGGTCGGATGCTGCAGAGGCGTTGCCTGAGGAATAGACGATGATGTATACCCTGAGAAATACTGTACATAATACTCCTACGCGAGAAGGCACCAATTTCAATCACATACACCGCACTATGGCGACGCCTTTTCGACTTTTTCCATCTTCGTTTTCCCAACGCTCTTCTTTCGTGCTTAGCTCTCGTTGTTTGGTCAACTTGTATAGAGGATATCATTTCTTTGATGTCTAGACCCCATTATTTTAGCCAAATTATCTGGAAAGCCATTCCTTTTATATTCACAGCTCATTAGTAATTACTTGGCCAGCTTATCAGGAATTTCACCCAGATCCTCCGCCGATTCCACGTCAATCACGCTTCCAGCCTCACTCGTACTCCGCATCAGCTCCTTAGCCCCCGCATATAGCATCCTCACCTCCGCATTACACGTAATGGGCAAATAATACAAGAGCACATACGGCACCGACAATCGACCATCCGACTTGACATCCATCCCCAATCCAGGTCAGTTTCTTTCTTGTTTACCAGGCACATGAAAAGGTCTCAAGAAGGGGTCCTTTGTACAGAGAATAGAAAAGAATACGACAAGGCAGATAGGCAGGGGGGAAACAGAGAAAAGATGTACTGCACGTACAGTGGTGAGAGGATAACTTAGCAGGACAAATCGCGGAGTATGATCTGGCAAATCCTCGGCCACCTCTTCCAGAGACTTGTATACACGCGCCTCGTCATAGTCATCAAGGGCCTGTCTGATCTCATGCGTATTCTTGTCAATCATATCTAGGGGGAGGGGCGGGGGGCACGGGTGTTAGTGGGGGGCGGAGAGTATTGAGTCTTGACCATCGAACGGAGCAGCGGAAACGGCGACGCGGCGCACGCACACTGTACACATAGCAAGATCTGGTAGAGAGAGATGTGGGGATGGGCATAGTTCAGGGACGCACAGATGACAGCCTGGGGATCTTTGGCCCTGGATGTGGTGAGGCGGAACTTGCGAAGCTGTTCCTTTGTCTCGCCGGAGAAGCTATACAGCCGCGATTCGGAGGCCTGAGTTGGGGGTTCGAAGGTTGGAGGTTAGCATGGACGGGTTCAAGCTGGCGAATTCCAGAGCGGAGAAGCCCGCGGCGGTGGTGGATAGGTAGAGGCGCGTACCATTTCGGATAGATATGAAGCGGCTTTCAGCACAAGACGGTCGTTGGTGTTGCTGTAAGAGCCAAGTCGACGGGAAAGATGCAGTAGATGCACAGAAGCAGACCTGCAACGACGTTTACGTCGCCGTTCACCGCGCCATTGCGCAGGACCCCGCTTTTGCCGGCTGTTGGTCCCGACTCCCGACGCGCCACGCAGTGGGCCACCGGCTATGATGGCCGGAGATGGGATGTACATATCATGTAGTTCTTTGTTTTTGCCTCATTCAGGGTGGTTCACCACACAGATCATGGCGTTTCTGTACAAAGTACAAAAAATCCGGGGCAAACGGAGGCCATTTGTCGCTGTGATCCAGATAAAGACTTTGACGCTTCGTGCGAGGGAAAGAAGTCAGCCCGGGCAAAGGATGTGTGTGCGTTCTCAACTAGGGGGGTTCCTCAGGTGAAATAGTTGGGGTAGCCGTGATGATCGCCTGGAATGTCTTTTAGAGGATCAAGTACATAGCAAAACAATGACCGCTTGTTTGACACGAATAGGTAGGGTGAGGAGTGCTCGTACGCACCGTGCGGCGTTCAATGTACGGAGTATAGCTGAGGACATTGAGGGAGGGTTTCTTTTTCGCACGGCGGAAGAGGGAGACAGGATGCCATGACCAGAGGGTTCTGAATCTGTAGTTTTCTCATCTCACTCAGAAGCTTGCTGGGGAAGATAGAACTCTCGAGTTGAACCCGGATGAAAAGTCGTGGCATATCAAGGGCCCAGCTGTATCGGTCTATTAGCACAGGTGAAGCAATGAGACAAACATTTTTATTCCCGCAGAGCCAGATGGACGAACCATAGCCCTTTTACGCGGTCTACGTTATGTATGTTTCTAATAAGCATGGAGCAAAGCTCATACTCAATTAGCACCTTTCATTCTCCCAGTCGAGAAATTCATCGATGGCGTGGAGTCCCTTGCGCAGTACTCTATGTAGCTTGGACGACACTAGATCTGCGACTATGTAGGGATTTTCACAGAACCCGGATCTTTTCCCCAGAAAGCTAAGAGCTCTTCTTCCCGTCTGAGCAGAGATACGCTGGGCTTAACAGGCCTCAGTGACCGCAATACCGAGGCTGAGAATGAGATGATACAGAAGTCGTGTACGGTGTACGGTGTACGGTGTGCGGTGTGAGTCGGGCGGGGACCTTGACGTGGAGATATCCTCCGTACATGATGCGCTGTCCCAGATGGGCTACACGGCAAACAATGTAGAGGATGGCCGGATGTACCGGAACGAGGTTTCCCGACGACAGACGATCACGCATCCCAGACAGGGTCTTGACATGTGGGAATGACGAAAACAAGCATGTGACGGACGACAACTCGCCATGGATGTCGGTGAAGTGCGGTGTTGGAAAAACATGGGCTGCGCGCGTCCTCATTGGAGAGACCAAAGCACACTGAGACAAGTGAGACTTGGAGTTGAGATCCTGATTCCTGAGTACCTGAAGACACCTGACGTAAGCGAGCCTGTCAAGTTTCAACGCACCAAACGCGAACCCGTCGACGCGTCGAAGAATCCCTCAAAGAACCACCTTCCCAACGCTAGCTCTCTCAACAGACAACGAATCATGGAACCGCTGCACTGTCTGCACAGCATCGGGAATCCTCCCCGTCGGGTTTGCCGAGGGCCAGGAGTCAGAACTGCAGGACTGCTTGCCTTCCCCAGTCTCCATCATGATCCGGATCGAGCAAGTGGGGAGGAAATCGTGATGAGGGAAGCCCAACGCGTCCAGACCACGCGCGCATGCAAGACAACAAACATGCAAAAGAAAATGGACGGAATAAAAAACACCCTCGGCAACCCTGCCGCGGGGTCGTGCAGGTTGGCTGATCGGAATGCCGAGCGAAGGCAGGGGGCCCCCGACAGGTGCGGTTCGGCGACAGGGCTCCAGCCTCCAGGGTGGCCACCGGGCCGTGGCGGAGAAGAAGAAAGCAACGATGGACTTCTTCTTTTTTTTTTTTTTTTTTTTTTTTTTTTTTTCAAAAATAGACAAGGACGACGATGGGTATCAAGGGGCCCAGGCAAGGTCCAGGCAAAAAATGAAAAAGGAAATGGAAGCCTGCCCCTTTCGATGGCAAAGTGGAGCTCAAGCCGGTGTTGCAGTTCTAGAAGGCTTGCGAGTAAGGGTGAGAAGAAAAAGGGATTGCTTGCCGTACAGATTGTACGGAGTAGATACGTAGGTATGTATTTCTATTTTTTTTTCTCCAGGGCCAGGATGCCCTGGTCAGTCAGTGGTGACAATTTTGCTTTTGCTGCCGAAAACAAGGCTGCGAGAAACGGAGTAGAGTACCTACATACATACATACATTATACATACATACATATGTATGTATACCTACCTTAGGCACCTACCTACCTTCCTACCTCCTACCTGGTATGTATATAGGTACCTACCTAGTACATATATAGCGATTCACAGCGAGATTGCCGTGGAAACACACACCACGATCTAATGGGTAATGGAGCCTCTGATCGACGCCGCTATTGGTCGGGCGGCCAGTACTCCGTTCCCCAATGAAGGACGCTTGGCTTTTTCACAGGCTTAGGATCTGGCGCTCAGCAAGGAAACGACATGGGCTGCCATTGACAAGGCTTCCACCGTGCCGCATGGCAACAGCCTGGTCCCCTGCCAGGCACGATAGTACGTATTGTAAATACTTTCGCTCCTGAGCGATGTAGGTACTCCGTAGCTGGGCAGGCAATCTTCTTGTCTGATTATCTGAAGTCAAACTCGCCCGACTGTTGGCATTGCCTCGAAATGGATCCTGTTGACGCTGCTCGCAGCACTTGCCGGACAAGAAAGGAATTCAAGTCGGGTCAGCCCGGATCGGAAGAAAAAACCATGTCAAGGTTGTGGGATTCGAAAAGCCTTCGAGGCCATATCGATGATCCCTGATGCTAGTAACATAGATCGAATTTCTATACTTATGTACTCACTGCCGCAGTCAGCGTACGATTTGATGTGTATTGATTTAGCGTCTTCCTATCTGCTAATTGCACTGTAATAATTAAGCAGACGATAAACAGACTTAGAGCATGTTGCCTTGACAAACCGGGTTAGTTCCATCTCAGTCTCGGGCAATTCACCACGTTCCCAATTTCCGGACGCTTCACCCTTCACGGCTGACCAGACCATGTTCTGCGATATCTTCACTGCGCTTGGGGCAGGTAGCAGTTTGGTGTCTATCACTGGCCATATGTAGCCCATGATATTGCCTGCCTGTTCCACTCGCAACGTGGCTTCAGTGCCTTTGGGTATCTCAGAACCCAACAAGTTTAGCATCAGTTGTCCACTCACCAACCATCATACACACACACATCTCTAGTAAGATGCGTAGGCTCGATACACTTGGTATGTAACTACATGTGTATGTCTCATGCACTCTGTACGCTTCGCTTGAATGCACTGCGTCCCCTCCCGAACCCCCTTCCTCTGAGTCTGTTGGAAGCAGGGAGGGGCATCTGAATGCCCCACCAATCCGTATGTCGTCAATGCACTACAGACAGCCACAGGAGGCTCACAGCCCACAGGTATGTTGTATACTACTTGCGGGGTTTTGTTGTTGTGCTCTGAACTCAGAAGATGATGAGAATCCGGGTTTCTGCTGTTCCAGCAGCACACCAAACTCAGAACATCGGAGCCGGAGAAGCGCAGATAAACTTGCCTACCACTAACCACGAACGAGAAGCGACTTTCTTACGGAGCATTCGATCACTTAATGACATAGGGCGATAGAAGCAGAAGGGCAACACGACGAATGTTCGGCTGTAAAGCAGTCAAAGCAGCAAAGGCAGACAGACGACGTCTGCATATGTGGTTTCTGATGTACAATCTGGATCGCGCCAGCAGATGCAGCAGCAGAAGCAAGGCAAGTGATGTGAGAATCGAGATGGTACCTGAAGCAGGTACATAGTTGCCTGAAGTATGTACATACCTACCCATGTACATGCACCTACCTAATAACGCAGGGCAGGCACCACGTAGCAAATTACGCAACACCTGGCACCTACCTTCAGTGGATGCATCAAGAACAAGACCCACCGCCCCATTACACTGGGCTCGAGAGCCAGTGTGGTGCGCGGCGTCTAGCTTGGCCGGGCGAAGCCCCAACAATGGTCACAGCCGAGCATACCCTTAGGTACCTAAGATAGGTTAGGTACATATGTAAGTAGTTCAAGGACGCGTAATCGTAACTACATATGTAGAGGGTATTGCTGCGAGCCGCCTGATGGTTCATGATGACTCCAGACTCAAGGCTTCACACGTCCTGAGTCCTGAGTCCTGACACAAGTTACAACAGTCGGCCACGAGCCACAAGCTATAGGAGAGCGCGCCAACGACCGTGTTTTGGCGCCCGTGGAAACCAGACGCTGTAGCGCCTGCGCCCACCCGCTCGTCATCCAATCCTGAGTCGACGCAGAGAGCCAAGCCCACTTGATCGTGGCCTGGGAGGCTGAAGAGTCGAGACACGGAAATCCATCGCATGACGGGGTCTACGTCTTGTTGACCGGCCTGATGCCCTCGAAATTGTCCACTAGCTGCCTATGTATAATACGCCTGGGGGGTCAATTGCCCTGTTGCGAGACGCGAGCATCGAGTACGGAGTAGGTACGGAGCATGTACATATACATTCCTTAGGTACATTGGCGATTGTGCTTGCCGTTGGGGATGACCTGAGGTAATCGCTGGTCCGACCATTGGCAGGGTATCCACGTACCTTTGAAATTTTATGTACCAGCACTTTAGGGGTTAGGTGTTAGCTGTTAGCTAATGGAATTTGCAATGGTACGTGTGGCAGGTGGCGATGGTACATTTTGCGATTGCATGGGATGACCTCCAATGCCCCGAAGCGGCCCGGCCGCGAGACGTGCGTCGGCACGCATTCCACCGCGTCAAGATGCCTTATCACTGGCTGGGAGAGGCCATTGGCATTGGCACCATCCGGGGCAGGCGATACAACGGCTCGCACGCTGTAGCTTATCTTCGCACCGCCCGTTATCGACAGCCTAGGTATGTAGGTCCTTTTGCCCACTTTGACAACCAGAAGTCTGGCCAGTGGCCAGTGGCGCGGCGGTGTTTGATGCGGGGATTTGCCCGACGTGGGCACAATGTCGCAAGCAGGACTCCAGGAGGGTGCGGATAGGTAAACGCAGTCGACACTACAGTTGTCAACCAGGTTGTTTGTACCTATATCATTGTGGTACCTAAGTACGGAGTACACTCGACACATGCCGGCGGCCGCCCCTGTTGCGAGTCTAATTCGCGGCTGGCAAGGAGCTGCATTTACTGTTCGATTACAAAGCGTCTGGAAACGCCGCCCCCGTCCACTCGTTCTCGTCGTGTCTTGCAGGTCTGCCGGCTGTGTCTTGTCCAACGTCCAGCTCACCTCAGTCCAATATTTGTCAAGTGAGTCCCCAACTCCCGAGTCCAGGCGTGGCATGGCATCTTGTAGATTGCGTACCCAACTTGCTCCTACAATTGCAGTGGCAGGCGGTAGATATTCTACCTACACAAGCGGGCCCCTTCGTCCACCACTTCACACACGCCCCCCCTTTTCACACCCCTTTATACGCACCCTCACACCCCTGCCCGCTTAAGCACCCAGCCAAGTGCGCGCCAGTGCATACCACCTGCATCCAGCCCACCGATGCGCCCCCCCGTCCACCAACCAACCATCCATTGCCCGCCATTCCCCCGTCCCTCCACTTCTTCGTTCTCTATTATCTTCGTCCGTCCTGCATAGCTTCGCTCGCAGCTGCTCTTGTTGCATTCGCCCGTCAACTCCCTCTCTCTTTCATTCAGCCGCTGTCGCCATTGCGCTGCGCACGAGTATTTCCGGCCCTCTCTTCGTTGAGCAAACTCCTCTTTTCAATCCCGTCACTCCCTGAGCTGCTGGCTCGAGACCAGTCTCTTTCGCGAAGCACGGCCCCTTATTGACAGTGCCCCCTCGCCTCTGCGCAAGCCAAATTTGAGACGCATCAAACCATACTCTGTCGTGCGATATCTCGATACCTGTCTCCTTCTGACATTTCCAGATTGATTCACTATGACTCAGTCCGGAAAGGTACGATAATCGAGCTCAGTTGCCTCCTTTGCCCAGCCTATTCCTATGTCGTCTTTTTTGGGCAACGTCGCCCTCGTCCGGCACAGACGTTCATTTGTACCCCATATTGCCAGCAACTGAGACCAGACTTGGGTCAACAGTTAATATGAACCATATTCTAATACGTCTCTTTGTTCATGCATTAGTTCCTGCGCGAGTACAAGCTCGTCGTCGTCGGTGGTGGCGGCGTCGGAAAATCTTGCTTGACGATTCAATTGATTCAAAGCCACTTTGTCGACGAATATGATCCTACGATCGAAGGTACGCGGCTCATGCCGTGGCGCTCTGGCCAAAGACATTCAATTGATTTATTGCCGTCACTTTTGTCCTACCCGGTCGATCTGGACTAACCCTGTGAGTCTTAACAGATTCCTACCGAAAACAATGCGTCATTGACGAAGAGGTGGCACTCCTCGATGTACTGGACACGGCCGGCCAAGAAGAATACAGTGCCATGCGCGAGCAGTACATGAGAACCGGAGAGGGATTTCTGTTGGTGTATTCGATTTCATCTCGCCAAAGCTTCGACGAAATTACTACCTTTCAACAACAGATCCTACGTGTCAAGGACAGAGACTACTTTCCCATGGTTGTCGTTGGGAACAAGTGCGATTTGGAGAGCGAGCGAGAAGTGTCCAAGCAAGGTTCGTATCCGTTCCATGCCGTACCTGATAAGTATCTGGCTGACACGAGTTCCTATCACAGAGGGCGAAGCATTGGCGCGATCTTTCAACTGTAGATTTATCGAGACCTCGGCAAAGTCGCGAATCAACGTGGACAAGGCATTTTACGATATTGTTCGAGAGATTCGAAGATACAATCGAGAGATGCAAGGCTACTCTATTGGCAGTGGTGGCGGCTCTGGTGGAAATGGCGCCCCCAAGCCCATGGACATGGAAGACGGCGAGCAAGACGCTGGGTGCTGTAGCAAGTGTCTTATTATGTGAAGACGCTCATCTTTCTACTTTTTCTCAAACTTCAAAACATGCGAAGCAAAAGAGAAAAGAAAAGGTGAGGATTTTGGCAGATCATTTATACGTGACTACATGAGACTGTCGGAATCACACACGATCTTGAATCAAACGGACGACAGAAGGGGCAGAAAAAAGATGGTATTGTGGGTGGCGAAGGAAGGATGGAATGTGCGCACCTTCTTTTTCTCCGCCCACCACTCCAAGTCACAAGCACGGCATTAAAGGCTGTGCAGGGCGTTGTGACAAATCCTTCGGACGAATGAGCGGGCAGCTTATTCTTCCATTGCATCGGATGAGGAAACGGGTCCTGATCTTGGGTGCATGCAATACGCTATATCGGACAGACTTTCGAGAGCCATTTACATTGCGATGTCCATTTACATTGCGGTGTCATTCCAAAACGACGAACCTTTCGGCCACTCAGGTGTTCGGTATACATACATGTATATATTTCTTCTCTTTCGACCTTTCACAGCGCAACACGACCGACCCTTGACAGGCGCGAAACCGTCTTTTCCCTTCTTTTCGTTTCTTAAAGGCTGGAGAGCGCCAAAGTACCTGTGGCGGCCATGAATGTTTTCTTTCAGCGGGATGCGGAGTAAGGTACAGTTGGAGGCGCAAGCAACAGGTCAACAGATATGGCGTGGGAGAAAGCTCTCAGGCGCGATGTCCGTGGATGGATGTTGCAGTCGGATTGCCAAGGGTTTTCGCTTCGAGGCAAGAACGCTGGAAACTCAACTGAGAGTTGACAACCGAGGCGTGCTTGTTCCATGCCATTATCCATCTTTGGTACTGCCACAGGCGCGGATCGTGTCGGAAACGGCCATCTCATCACGGTCGTATTCGGCAGCAGCAACTGAATCGGTATTCATGGGTTCGTCGCAATTTCAGGTCGCCTTGTTCTCGCTCGGTCTGCGGCCTTGTTTCCTTAAATTTTTCTTTCATTCGCACGGGATTTTTTACTTCTCTGTTTCCAGACATGGATACTTATTCTTCATTGTTTTATTTGCTTATATCCCTCCCGATGCTCTGCTCGGTTTCTCGGGCAACTTGACTATTTTTCTTTTTTCTTTTTCGAGTCGATTATTCCTATTTCTCTACTGTCTAGAAATCCACGACATGTGCCATCTTGCCCGTGGTCGTCTGTCCTGACGCTGTTTGTCGAATACCAAAGCAATATAATGTCCAACTTTCTGTTTCTGTTTCCTGGTCGCCGTTCCCTTCGTTGATCTCGTGCCACTTCAAGTCTTTGAAGTACCTAAGCATAAAGAGCATAAAGGCTGTGGAGGCTGGTGGCATGAGATCTGCAGCGTCATAGCCCAACCGTCGTACTTGCGCGCGTGCTATGCCGTCTAATATTGCTTAACTCAGCGCATAATTGCATACCATTGGCATCGCACCTCGTCTTGCCAAGCCTGGTCAATCCAGATGAACCGCAACAGTGCTCTCGTTGGCCAGACCTATCTTGGCATTGGCATTGAGGGGGGGAGAGATAAGTCCCAACGAGCTTGTACAACGACGCTTTTGTCGCCAATAGCATGCTCCAATTCGCCAGATATGCACTTGCCCAAAGTAATACCGACGGGCGATACCGTTGGTGGCCCAAACGTGCCCAACTTGACCTCACCGGGGGCCTCAACCGCACGAGATTTTACGGCTAAATGCTGCAGGCAAGGCTTGGATATGCACGGGTTTACGCGTCTTCTCCGCTCACGCAGGCAAGGTTGCATATTTCCTTTGTTTCAAACTTTGATTTTAATTCATATTGCTGCCTCGGTCGTACAGTCCTTTTTTCAAGTTGGCGCCTCATGTATTCCGTAGCTTATGGGAATCATCTCACTTACGTACGGCATGCAGCGTCTTATGTTTTGGATGTTTGAATTGACGAGGTAGGGAAGACAGATAGTATGCCAGAGAAGAAGAGAAGAATATTTACAGAGTGTACACGAAAAGACATAATTAGAGAAGGCTGACAGAGTGTACAGGAAAGGCTCCAACTAGAGAAGAGGTACAGAGTGTGCGGGAAAATCCAGCTCAAGAAGACCGGTAGGGTATACAGAAAGAGCTCCAAGGACAAAACACAACAACAATGAGATTGTATAAGAAAGCTTCCGACTGAAGAAGAGTGACAGAGTACACAGTGCTTATTAGGTAGCCTCCTCAAGCTGCGCGATGATGCGCGCCTGGCGGAGGGGAGTCTGAGCTCGGAGAGCCGCAGTGTTTACTAGCTCCCGCAGGAGTGTATTTCTGACTCGACGACTTCTAAGGCTGGTGGATATGTCCGGCACAAATTCTTTTTGATCGATTCGCTGGAGGCTGGGATGCACCATCTTGTGCGCGACGACCTTGATGTATAAAACCAGACCGATTTTGAGGATTGACCTCGAGAACAATCGATGTCCGGTGGGTTTCCAGAAGATGATGACTGATGGAGATTCGACAGGATCCGGCAGGGCCTTGCCTAGGCGCCACAACAGATCGAGCTTTCGATCGTCCCTCAGGGGTAACTTGATCTTGTTGAGGATCTCACTCTCCAAGTCCGGGACTATGACTACCCGGGCAAGTGAATGGACTGGGCATGATGATCGGGGCCGTGACGAACATGTACATCCGCCTGTGCTCCGGGTGTCTATCGTTCTCGATCACCTCCCCGTGTGGCCTGAACCTGACGACCGGGCCCTCCATACCGTACTCCACGTCGAACTCGAGCCTGTAGGTGCCGATACACACGCTATTATTGATGGTCTCAACAGGGAAGGCGACTCTGGTTAGCAACGGGTCGGTACTCCTGAGAGCGGCGGCGTAGTCCACCGGGGCGTTGATGGTCACCTCGGATAGACGTAACACAAAGTGCAGACGATAGGAAGTGGTGACAACTTCGCACTATATCCATCATACCAGTGATGGTTGATAAAAGCAGTCAGTCGAATGTGGTCACCTCGGATAGACGTAACACAAAGTGCAGACGATAGGAAGTGGTGACAACTTCGCACTATATCCATCATACCAGTGATGGTTGATAAAGGCAGTCAGTCGAATGTGGTCACCTCGGATAGAAGTGACACAAAGTGCAGATAGTAGGAAGTGATAAAAACTTCTTTCTTTCTCCATCATACCAGTGATGGGCGATAAATATCTACGACATCAGACGAAAAAAGACCAGTTCCAAGGGAAAACGGAGGGGGGGAGAGCCGCAAGTGTATGACGACGAAAACAGACGGGGCGGAATATTTGGTTGGCTACTTGGCGTTGATGTTGGCGCATTCTTTCGATAGCAGACGAGGCATATAGGTCCCTTCAGATACCGGTCTTTCGGGTTGCCGCGCCTGCGCGCCATCATCTCTCCATGCTGACTTGCTGACCATCATGGTCAGTAAAGAGCCAGCTCGTCCGCGTCCAACTCAACCGAGCACGACGTATCATCCACACGACAGGTTCTCAGGTCTTCTCTGCAACACGCCTCCAGCTGCGCCTCTGCTCCGAAAAGTTGGTCTGGGTCTTGGGCAGAAGACGACGCAGCGGTGGGACATTCGAGGAAAGACCACATCGGCTGGCGGCTATCGGGCTGGAGATCCGGGCCGCTGGGTTGCCAGACTTGCGCCGTGCCATGCCTGTGCAGATCCAGAGGGTGGACGGTGCTCACTCCAGGATGGTGCTCGGAACAGGTCATGGACGCCAACACTTGCGCGGGATGACTACTCGGCAATTGGTAGTTGCGGATGCCCAACGCAGTCAGGTCAGGAGGGGCCCACGGGCTGTATCTGCTGTGATGATGGTCGCTCCATCTGGAAGATGAAGCTTCCATCGCAGACGCCTGGGATGGCTGCGAAGTTCCCTCCTGATTGTTGCTGGCGTGGTCGTAGAAACTCGGTTGGCTGTAATGGTCAACCTGGTCAAAACGGGGGACAAGGAAACAGCTGGCGCGCCTTTCCTCAAGAAAGCTATCACCTGCCAAGTTCTGAACGGGGTCATCTTGGTTATGGAAAGATTGACTGCCGAACATTTCCCTTGTGTGCCTCCCGTTGAGATCATCGAATGTTCCTTGAAACTGGTGGACATTATGCGGTGACGGATGCATCAGCCGGTTCTCTGCCAAAAGAGCGTCGGAACCAAGGACGGTCTGATCAACACCACTAGCCAGCCCACCAGATTCAGCCTCTTCGTCAAATGTGCCTTGCCATTTGACGTCTAGCGGAATCCCAATACTCAGACGGAGATTGAGGTCGACATTCAAATTGACATTGCCTTGCAGACCGCACTCGACTCTATTCCCCCTGCCATAGTTGGCCTCCAATTTAAGCCCTGACGGCTTCGCCCGTTCCCGTTTCCCCGGACCACCCCTGCGGCGTTTTGGCTCGCGATGGGTTGTCGATGGCTTCTTCCCGGCCCTCAGATCCTGCACTGCGCGTTTGCCTCGATCGACAGTTTCCGCGTACTGTGCATGTCTGTTGGGCGGGTAAGCTGCCAGGGGGCCTCCTGGCCACTTGGCAGAGATCATGGCGGCGAGCTCTGCGGCAGACAGCTGGTCGATGCGCTTGTCTTGAACTCGCCTGATCAAACCATGGACCCGGGGGTCACTGGGACCGACGTTGGGGAGAGGGTCGGTTCCCAGAGGAGGTTGACCGGGTGGCAGAAGAGCTTTTCGCATATCGTGTGCGATGGACGCAAGAGTCATTTTGTTTTCTGACTTGATTGCCGTCGCTCTTTGTGCCTCGGAAGTCGCCTTGCGTTTCCGGCCAACGGGCTTTGTTGACTCCGCATCGGCATCAGAGAGATGTGCGTCGCCTGCGACTTCGTGTCTGATGGTTTCTACATTGTAATTCGTTAGAGCATTGATGTCCAGGAGAAGCGGTCTCTGCAGCCTGCGCGACTTACCCTCTCTGATGCGGGATGCGGCGTCGATGGTCTCTCCCAAGTCCTTGGAAAGCAGCCCCATCCTCAGTGCCTTTCCGTGAGCTATGGCTCGCTTCTCATCCTCTGTCGGGGGCTTCTTGTCGATTCCATACAGCGGGAATGCAGGGCCGATCCAGTGCTCCATCTTGCTCCCGTCTTTGACATCGTTGACGCCTTCGCTGCCATACCCAAGGGCGAGGTAGTAGATGGGGCCTGGAGCCTCCTGGAGTCTTCCCACGCAGTTGTACCCGTCTTTGACGTCGTCACAACAGCAAGCGTCGCCGGTCTCATTGGCTTCCGACACACACGAGTCGCAGGGACGTTGACGATCGCAGTTTCGACCGGTGTCCTTGCAACGTGTGCACTTGGAAAAGGTGCACAGATTTCCAAGACCGACGCGACTGAAGTCGAAGATGGGGAACGACTTGCCCTGGGCAGGATCCTTGGTGTCCCAGCAGACGATGCCCATCTCCCAGCACATGGCACACGAG
Organism: Claviceps cyperi; assembly: GCA_018360075.1. Lineage (NCBI taxonomy): Eukaryota > Fungi > Ascomycota > Sordariomycetes > Hypocreales > Clavicipitaceae > Claviceps > Claviceps cyperi. The sequence continues at coordinate 58,734 of SRPQ01000005.1, forward strand.
TATTCGATCTCGGATGCGAGCGCCCGGCAGTGGTGGGTTGTCCCGTCGAGACACGTCCTACAGCCCTGTCTGTATGGACTTCCGCCGCGGCATTCGGCCCAGCCTGCGAGCAGGGAGTGAGAGGTGGCCCATCTGTCGGATGGCACAGGCACTTGAAGCTTGTCGACGGGCTGCCCGCTGCTCATGCACATCATGTTCTTTTCAGTGCATCGAGAACAGGCCTTGTCCCAGTTGGCTCTGCTGTCCAGCCAGCTGCAGCGGGAGTCGTTCTTCTTCTTGCCCCTGTTCCTGCAGATGTCGCAAGCATGTCGGAACCATCTGGGGAATCCTTGGCGAAGGTTCGGCTTGTGCTCGAGGACTCTGTCACCGACTCTGCACGTGTTGCACTCGTGTACAGGACGATGAACTCCGGAGGTAAACTTGCGTCCAAAGACGCTCTCCTGTTCTTGGAAGGCTGGGTCGTTGGAAAGAAAATTCGGGGTTAGTCTTTTTTTTGGCTTGTGATGATGTGTCTTGTGGAAGCCATGATGAAGGGGAAGAGGATGATGAAGGGGAAGAGGATGATGAAGGGGAAGAGGATGATGAAGGGGAAGAGGATGATGAGAGAAACCTACCATGCTTGGCCTTCTCAGCAGGCGAAGGCTTCGCTGTCACACAGCTCGTACAGCTCAGCCCCAAATACGGATCCGCATCGCAGGTATTCGCGTACCCCGCTTGCCTGCAATTATCACATGCGAGGCCCCTGGGATACTCGAGCGGTTGACGCGTTGCATAGATTCGCCAAGTCTGCTTCTTGCGACCAACGCAGCACACGTGCTGGACGCCGTACTCGAACCTGTAATCGGCGCAATTTTGACATTCTAGGACGTATTTTCCTCCTGCACTCGTCCAGTCGCAGGGTCTCCTGAGATGCATGTATTGGCCGTGCGGATGGTTCTTGCAGAAATCACAGATGAGCGTCTTATTTGTCTGCGGTTCTTTGGCAATCTTGACGTCACCACATGCTTCGTTGCTTGGGCTCGATTCATCGTTGCCGTTGCTGTTTCGAGAGTCTATCTCGCTCTCTTGTCGAGTCAGTCTTGCTCGCTTGGGAATATGGGAGTCGTCTGTATCGTCGAGTGGACTTATCGCCCTCTTGGTCGATGGTCTTATCGCGGCGGTAGATGAGGTTGAAGAGATTTGAGAGGAGGGCATCGCCGTACTGAGCAGGCTATTATGAGGAGACATGCTGTTTCTCGATGTGTAAGTATGCATTCGCGTTGCCTCTTACTTCAAGTGTGTCTCCTGTGGATGCATTAGTGTGCCTCTCTTTGTGTTTTTTGAAGCAGACACCTGCCTAATTATATACTTTTAGGAGACGGAAAAGAAATTGACATCCATCTCAGATGAATGGCACGAAACCGCAAGGGGGTGGATGTGCTGTCACGTAGTGAAAGCAAGTTTTCGGCTTGGACTTCACTATCCTCAGATGCCGTTTGTCTATAAGCCGGAAGAGCGACAGTGAAGACGGGGATGATAGCCACAGACTGATCATGGATTCGGCCGGACACATGAAGAAGACTATCACCGTTTGTTGTAGCATCCCCATGAGGTGAGAGAGCCCCTGGAAAGTCTCCCTTCCCGCATCACCCATGCACTCACAGCTGGAGAGGACATATGACTCGAGATAGTGCCTCCATTTGGCTGTTTGTATAATCGATCTAGCGCCTTTTTCCGTAACAAACCCCTGGACAAGGCAATAAGTGAGGCTTGCACTGACAGTAACACAAGCTTCTTTTCCTTTCCATCAAGCAAAGAAGATACTTTGTACGACGCTGTACTTCATGAAAGACTATTCCATTGACCGTTCCCGTGTAACCTGTATCTTTCCGTGTGCGTACGAAAACACAGGCTCCGTTTGGCACCCGCCTCTCCCGTTGAATCGGCTCGGGTCTCCGTCAAAGAGAAGGGAACAAGGCGCAGAAGGGTAACTACATGTCGAAGAGTTGGTGTCACCATACTGTAACTGACGGGTCTGAGCGCAAATTTCTCACAGACCACCTTTTCATCATATCATCAGGCGCCGGGCCGGAGAATACCTGTCAAACACAGACGGAGAAGTCTTGTGCCATCATCGGATGTTGAAGCCGGATGGAGCTTGTTGTAAGCGTTGGGGCATGCTCAAGTTGCGCGCGTTTGAAGGCTGACTTTGAGGTAAGTTTGGATTTTGCTACAGAGCTGTGCAAGGTAGGTTATTTTCGTGGCAGTGAATGCGAGTCCAAGAATTCATCGCTCGATGGTGTTGATGCAGTGTGGCTTCACTGACTGCACGAGAGTGGGTTGTGATTATGGCGTTTCGAGAATACCTAGATCACTTCTGAGATGCACTGAGATATGAAGTTCAACTGCAAAGACTTGCTTCCTTGCTATGTCTATGACGTTCCTTGGGCGAAACCTGGTGCTGGAGAGGGAATTGACGTCTTGTGTATGGCTTGTCTTGTCTTGGTGTTGATGGACTCAGGCTTGGGTGAGCAGCGTACATCAAACTATTCATTGCGCATTCCATACAACGACACAAGTTATGCGTGTATGAAAAAAAAACACCAGCTGTCTTTAACTCATCGAGATGGGATCAAACAGAATGCCTGCACACCCAAGGTTGATGAAACTTGAAGCACACGACCGCCGGGCGACTCATCCTCTCCCGCCCCTTGTTAGCTGCTTTCCCTTATCTTGACATGTGACTTCAAGAAGTCAGCCCGAAGCTCTGGAGTCTGTGAATCTCTCTCAAGTATCCAGTCAGCTCGGGACGACAGGGCATACCGCGCATCATTCCCTAACGAAGACTATCGGGATATCATGGTTGCGTGTAACTTGAAGAGATCGATACAGTCTGCTGATGTTGAAGGTACAGATAACAAACAGACCTTCACAGAAGATCAGTGGCTATGTTAGTCGGGCAGGACATTTGCGCTCCGTTTGGAAAACGCGACTACGGGAACCGGCTTCACTGTCACGTCACGACTCACTCTCGAGTCTGTGAATATCCCTTGCATTGCCGGCGGCCGTGCATCGAGCAGCCACACTCAAGTTGCCTGTCCCAGCTCGGCAGTAACGTGTACGACGTGACTGTCGTACAGAAAACAATTATTCACAGAGACACGAAGCGGTGCCATGGCTTGGCGTCTTGAGTCTTGACACACCAGGTCCGTTGTGTTATACCATCGACTCGTCACCCCTTCTCAAGATCCAACACATGGCCTCACCTCCAACCCTCCTCGCGACCTCACCTTCCTCAAGTCCTTCTTGAAAAACGCACGCGGAACCTCCATGATCTTCCCGGTAGTCCGGTTCGTCCACTCGTACGCCCCAGCCGCAGCCCCCAGCATCTCATACCCCTGCCGCACATACCACTCCTCGTTTGTCCTCATCACATCCGGCCGCGGCAGACCTCTATCGTCATAGAGCCCGCTCAGCCACGCCTCGCTCTTTTGAAAATCAGCCCGGACGGTGTCGAGGGCCATGGTGGTGCAGTTGAATGGTGTAGAGGAGGCCGCTTGCTCGAGTTGGTGCATTGCGTTGCGGCCGAGGCCGGAGCATTGGAGGGCCCTGAGTAGTATCAGGGATGGTTGCTTGTAAGTTGTAGCTCTTCTTCATGCTTGTCATAGAGCAAAGTGCATTTCATAAGAAGACGGGAATTAGGGAAGAGATTGGAGAATACACCAAGACAGAAGAACAAGAGGAGGTTAAAACGAAAAGTCGGGTTTGATACTCCATGCTCTTTGTCTCTCTCTAACTGGTTGCTTCACTCCTTTATGACTGTCTTCTTGTCTCGTCTCGCTTGAAAGAAGGAAGAAATGGACTGGCTCCGTGTATCATACCGTGAGATGTACAAACTCTTGACCCAGTACGTCGACCACGGCAGCCCAAGTACCTCATTTCGCTCTGGGAACGCCTCCATCCCAATGTGCCCAATCGGGACAAATTTCGCCCGCGAGGGCATCAAGATGGCTGTCCCAAGCCTGATCGCACTGTCGACAAGAGCCTCTTTCTCCTGTGTGAATACGTCAGTGATATCAATTCCCTGCTCGTCCAGTTCTTACCTTACAGGTTACAAAGAGCTTCGTTTCGACACTTGGTCGTGGCTATGGAGTCCCGACTCCCCAACAATGTGAGACTCACGTTTGGAAAATGCAGCATGTGCCGGTGTAGCCTTTCAGTTGTATTGGGCATTGATGGCTCTAGAACCTATATGTAGGTAGCGAAATTCCAGTCGTCAGCTCAACACGTCCCTCCATTTTTCACACTCCTGTTTCTCTTCTCCTCGTCCACTATTCTTGAATCTTCTCCCTCTCTCGTCTTGTATCTATCTCCGAAAGAGATCGAGACGACAGGGGAATAGGGACTCTGACGAACGAAATTCCAAGTCCGAGCGGAGTAGTCGACCCCCCCCTTGGACAACAACAACAACAACAACAACAACAACAACAACAACAACAAGCAAGTCACGATCAACTCACAATCCAGTACATCAGTTTTGTCCCCGCCCGCATCTTATCTCTCCACTCTCCAATTTCAGTCGCCCCCCACGAACACGCCACTCGCTGCTCATACATCCTCAAGTAATGGCTCTCGTTTTCTGGATCCCACGGGACCAAGCGGACGACGTTGTTTGATCGTCTCGTCATTCTCTCTCTGGTGCGTATACGTACGCAAAAACTCGTCAAATGTTTTACGGTGGGGAGGTCGGTCTATGATGAGATGCGGTCGTAAATGGCTCACTTGAAGACATAATACGCATTCATTCTAGGGGTGGGCGAGGGACATGAATGACCCCCTCTTTCCCCCCCGTTCGCATGTGGCATCTCACCGGGATGCCATGCACAAGACCAAAACGAAGATAAATGACACAGGTTCCCGTCATGTCGCACTGGCGCAGAGGGTATCAAGCCCGACGCTGCTTTCGTCAAACTTCTTCTTGGCTTCACAATGGCATGGCCTGGTACAACCACGAATGCGACTCATCACTCTTGACTCGACCGGCATACCCAAATCCTCTCAAATCTTGTCTGCTCGAGGGTTTCCGAGCTTGATTATCAGCAAAACACCACCTGCCCAGAACAGTACGTACGCGCCCGCTTGTCAACTTATCAAACGCCGTCCCTCAAATTCTTGCAATTACACCTCCCCTGTGCCCCTCCTCCCCTTTTTCCTGATCTAGCCCAGCCGCGTCTATGTCTTCTTTTCCTCTCTCTGCCTTCTCATTATTTACGGTCTTACGCAGTAGCACTCTTCACTCCTTGTAACTCGAAGATGCCGCTCCATCCCAGTGATGCCCATGCCACAACTCTTTACCCTGTTCTCTTCCACATCTTCCCTTCCATACTCGCTGCAGCGTACAGCAGCAACAGGTACGCAACCGGCTCCAAAAGGAGTGTCCTCACAAAAACGAAAAAGAAAAACATTTCCCAAATTGCCCGCAGGTCGGGCTACTACTCCTGTCATCAGTTTTCATCTCCGTAAGTACAATGCCGTGTCACCTGCCAATCTTCAGTCTCATCACATGACGTGACGTGACGTGACGTAACAAAAAGTCCTGCTACGTCGTCCCCGTCGTCGCCTTGTGTCTAACAGAACGTGCAAAGAACTAGCGTCTTTTGTTTGTGCTCTGCGGTTCAGCCAGAAAACTGGAACCTAGTAGCTTCTAGCTGACCCAGCCCATCTCGGGGAGCAACGTTGCGCCGTCGGTAGTTGGTTGTAAAGTCCTGGAGCAGCGTTCGTACGTGTCGCAGACTCGATGCATCTCCAGAAGACAGCTTCTCCTTAATCTTTGTGACGAGTCGTTGGGCCTCAGGCGCAGTCACGGTTCCTGGAGGAAGGAGCTCGATGGTTTGAGCAACCCACTGGGTAGTTTCTGCAGGCATAATCTCAAAGAGCGCGAGAATCACTCCGCTTCCGTCCGCAAAACAGTCTCGAGGGAATGTGATCATCATTCCGGCCATCGTCTGCTTAACAAGATCGTTACCGTGTGTCATCAAAAGATTCCTCACGATGTTCCTGATTGCTGCGGCTTGTGGTGGCGGTATTTGCTTGCTGGTAGCTGGATTGCCACCACCGTATGATAGCAAGTCGCGCAAGAAATGGAGAGTCGACGACAAGGGATCCCTCTGCTCCAATGTCAAAGCGTAGATAGATGCCTGGAAGATGGGTGCCAAGAGCTGTGATGGTATCAGCTTTTGCGGATAGTACAAAAGAGCATCGATCAACAGGCGAAAGAAATCATCAATCACATCCGGCAATTCCCCGGGCTGCAGATCGGCCATCACTCTAAGGAACGCCGTGGTTTGCGCCTCGAAGAATGTGTAGATGTGTTCTGTAGTGGCTTGGTCCAGGTGCTCCCGATCCTCAGAGAATTCGCGAAGGATGGCTGCCGTAACCCAAAGGAAGCACCCTTCTCTGGAGGTGTTGAAGCTGATGGCCAGTTTGTTGGCCATTTCAGGAAGCATGGGAGCCATGGCGGTGCGGTACGACGTAACCATATTACGCCAGCACCGGCAAATTCGCTCACATATCGGGGTAAAGTCCAGAAAATTGTCGAGAACAGTGGAAAGGATGGGGAAAACCTCTTGCCAGTACTTGACCGCTGGGTTCTCCTCACCACGGTTCACATAAGGCATGACGTGCTGCACAAAGATTGTGATGAGTTGAAGGTGATCTAGAGATAAGTCAACGATTAGTTCTCGTAGTTCATTGCCTTTTTCCCTTCATGGAGGGCAACAAAAAAAAAAAGATGAGGCTCACCGGCAAGCGCTAATTTTCCTTCGTCGTTGACAGCTTGGTTAGCCTTGGTCATCAACCTTTGTACGAGAGGATCCGTGTACGTCTTGAGAAGTCTGTAAGTTTCAGTCGCGGGCTGTGCAGCAACGACATTTGCCACACCCTCGGTGATTTCCTCCTTGCTGAAGTCCGGAAGCTTGTCCAGGATCTGGTCATAGAATGTCTGCAACTGCAACACCTGTCCACTAAGAAGGTCCTTGCAGTCAGTGCAGAAGAACCTGAGGGCAAGTGCCGAGGCCCTCAAGATTTCTTTTGACTCTGTTTGGAAAGACTCGACGATATAATTGAATTGCGGTTCCAGGTATTCAGGATGGGCGGCAGTCCATTCAGTATATCGTCCCAACACCATGATTGTGGCAAAGCGAAGTTTCTCGTGGCCGGGCATTTGAACCAAGAGAGGCATCAGCTGAGGGAGCACAACATTTTCATCCTTGTCAACCATGCGACCCAGCGCTCGCATAGAAAACAGAGGAGCCTCGAGCTGCTGCCAATGAGGAACGTTGGATCCGTTGACTTGAGCGGCATATTTCTGCATCCAGAGCTGGATAGCCTGTAGAACCTTTGACAGGCACTGGGTCACACCCATCACATCGCAAGCATCCTTCATGGTGTCCCCCATTCGGTGACGGAAGTCACGAAATTTTTCTTCCTGTTCTCGGTCGCCGTCGAACAGATCGGTTTCGCTCCCAGAGTCCGGGGTAGGATATTCCAGGTGCTTGAGCAGAATATTAACAAGGTTGGAGTAGATGTCCATGAGCTCCACTCTGCCTTGGATGTATCGCTCTAATACGATATACTGCTTCAACTCGTACCAAAAGTCAAACGTGTGTTCGATCACATCGCACTCCTTGTCGCGCGCCGCGCATTCGAGGACAGCTTCCACCAAAGGCCTGAATTGAGATGGTTGGCGAGCGATGGCAACCACCCAGCTCGTGGCGGCCGTCGCGAAAACTTTAGTCAGTGACTTCAACGCATCGACATCCTCGTCCCCGGCAGCCTTGGCAATTCGAGGCCTCAGCGCGATAATTTGAGGATACATGGCATGGACTGCCTCTTGACTTTCGTCAACATCCCGAGTTTCTCGCAAAATGGTGCATAAACACTCGGCAGCCTCCGGCCCACATTCGTCAGCACTAATACCGGCGAATATATGCGCAATCAAGGGCGAGACAATGATGTTCATGACCGGAACTTCTCGAAGCCATGAAGTAATGCATTCCATGAGTTGAGGATTACGCGATGCTGCCGCTTTATGATATTGTGAGCATCCAAGTGTGATGACCAAAGAAATCACTCAAAACTGAGGTGAGCATAACGATGGAGATACATACGTGAAGATTGTGAGTAAGTGATGAGAAGCTGTACCACCTGCTCCGTGTTGTCTCCCAATAGGACTCGGGTTCGTGCCGAAAGCTCTTCTTCCTATGTTCCAACAATTAGACTCTGGTCGCAGGGTATGCTGACGGCAACAGGGCGAGGGATGTGTCGTCGCGAGAAACTGGGTTCCAAGTCGACAAGGTTTTCTTTTCTCGATCCACGTACAGACAAGGTTATCTTTCGACCTTCAGTCACTTCTTCGGGTAAAACTCGCAAGAAGTCCAAGATACAAGCGTGGCTTTCGGGAGTCTCGCTGAGAGATTGCACGACGGAGGAAAGCACGTTGTCCCAGTCCTTCATTTGTATCGCTAGGATTGCCAAACAAACGCAAAGCTGGACTCTGATGGGCTTCGGTCCTGGGGCAAAGTGCTTTAGCAGCAGAAGAATCTGGTTTCTCAGCGCCGGTAAATCGCTCGGGGAGACTTGGGTGGTGAGATCGTAGGTGATCTGGCAGATGCTAGTTAGAATTGTCGACTTGAAAATCAGAAGAAGTATGTGTCGGAATGGCAGTAGAAACCTTTCCACGGAGGGTAATGGCCGCGAACAAAGTCGCTTCAGGCTCGCCACTAGATTGAAGGATTCCCATCAGAGTACCCCATGAGCTGTTCTGAACAGACTGCCACGTTAGCCATCACTGGGCTCATTGCACTCATGAAAGATGACATAAGAGAAAAAGCAGTCCATTTGTATCTTCCTTCCTATTGACTCAAACGCACCGACTTCTGAAACCTCTCCAAGTACTCATGGGCTTTTATCTTCGTGTCCTTCTCGCCAGTTCGCATCGTCGTGACCGCCATAAGCACATCGGACGGCGTGAACACATCTTGTGCTCCGTTGGATGACATAGTGACTACTCGGATTCGATTCTCCAGACAGTGCGAGATATCCCTCGGGGGGTCGACGCAGGGTGGGTGTCGAGCAATAGGTCGCAGAGGAGGACGGGTTCGAGGATCGGGTAGGTTTGCTTGGCGCTTCGCGCGCAGGTGAGTAGGTGAAAGACAGCCCCCCGTATGCAGACAAAAAGGTTAAGAGAGACGCGCTCTAGGCAGGACAGCCGATAAATCGGGAAGACGGGGATGACGGGAAGAGATCAAAGGACTGCTTGGGAGCTGAAATAGCAGGTTCAAAGTGTGGAAAGCACCAGTCATCTCGGCACAATATTTGGCGGGGCAATGCGCTCACAGAGCCCACATCATTTGGTACCTCATACATAGGTACCTAAGGTTAGGTACATAGGTAGCAACGCCCTTCATCAGCGCCCGATTTTGTCATCGCGGAAAAGCCGTTTTTCCGATCCGCGCCCGTCTCAGTACAGAGTACGTACTCTGTACAACAACAATTAGATTGTAGAAACACGTGCCGACAAGTACATATGTAGCGTAATAACGGCGGTGCTTCGTTTCCAATCGCACGCACTAGAGCAGAGGAGCAGAGGAACAGACATGCAAGTGTTTCCTTGCGATACCAGGCTTCAAGTGCTAAGGCTGAAGCTCTCAGGCCTTCATAGGAGGTTCAGACGTCTGGCACATGTGTCGCCACGCCATCGGGGGCACTTATATAGACTCTTTTATCTGGCAATTGCCGAGCACAAGGCCATGCAGAGTCCTGTCGTATTGTTCCATGGGGACTTGCTCCCCCGGGTTACCCGATAGGAGCTGCTCTGTAAGCGCCAGTCCATAGAACAGAGTTGGCCTCGTGTCGTGATCGAGCGACTTCGTCTTGGCCAAGTACCTGTTCATGAAGTAATCATAGAAGCCCTTGCCGTGCCCCAGCCGCCGCACAGCTCCCGTTTCATCAAAGTCAAAGGCCACACCAGGCAGTAGCATGAGATCAAGGCCGGCTTGATCGGAGTGGTGAGCGTCAGGACCTCCGAGAATGCGTTGTCGCTGATGCACTGTGGCAGGGTCAATGCTCGGGATGCCCCAGCGATCGCGCTCCAGGCTCTCATAATCGTGCATATCTTTTAGATGCACCATGTCCATAACCCTGGCGGGTGTGCCTGGTGCGTTTAACGGCGACTTGTGCAGATAGGGGACAAAGACTTGCTTTCCTGAAGCCAAGGCATGTCGTACGATTACATCCGTCTGGACTTCGCCCGAGGGCATGGACAGATAGATGCTGATCCTCCGGGCCTCCACGTAGGGTTTAAAGGCTTTGAGTGACTCGAATATGTTGCCGCCTGCATGGGTCAGTCATCTGATTGGAATTTGGTAGATGAAGCCAAGCTGGTCGGGGCGACACGGCCTAAGGCTGTCTTACTTTGGGCTACAATTGATTCAGCCGAGACCGACGACAGCCTCTGTTTGACCGTGTTGCGCAGCTGCTTCTTGGCGGCGGCCAGTGGTGAAGCCATGGGATTAGGCGTGGAAGCTAGACGATGCCTTGAAGCAATCATGATATGAACTGAAATCCAAACCTGAAGTTGAAGTGGCCTGAGTCCTGACTCCTGGACCGTGACGGACTCCACCAACCAAAGCCGGGGCCATTGGCTGTTGCGGGAATTGTCGCGCAAGCGCTCGCAAAGTTGGTTTCCTTTTGAGTTTTCTCGGGTGTGGTAGTTCTTATTGCTGTCAATGAATTGAGAAATACCTACAACAAGATCTCGAGCACAAGCATGGGTCAAAAGCAAGTGGTAGGGCCAACAGGGCAGCCTGCAGGCGTCTTCAGCCCCTGTGTGAGTTTGCTTTGGGCGACCTGATCACCGTCCGATCCCCTAACAGTCTCTGGCCGACCCCTGCAACTTGTAAGTCAGCGGCTGAATATGTACATGTGTACCTTATGAGGTACGTATCCGTCCACATCTCGACGCGGAACTGCAGTCGCTCCTTGTCGATTCCGAGCTTCATGTCCCGCACGGACGCCCTCGCCTTGCTTGCCCGTGGGCTGCCGCCGTCCGAATGCACTTGACAATCTTAAACCTGACTTCATTAGTGTCGAATACATACCTGTACTTACTTCCCATCAACTGATTCGGCTCCGTCTTCGCGCGGTGGCCTCGCCCGGCCATAAGCCGGCGCACTAGATGCGACGTCGACAAGTTCATACATACCCTCACCTCCGCGTCGAGCTCCTCCAGCTCCAGCAGTCGTCGATCCTCTTCGCCACCTCTTCTCTTACAGCAGCGCGGACTGACGGCGCCCAATAGCCGGATCAAACACGCGGCGTTCCCCAAACCCTAGCGGCTGCCTCGTCCTCCACTTCAAGATCCACCAACTCGACAGCTTCCTCCCTGCCACCGCTGCCACCGAACGCGACATCCACGACGACAGACTCGTCGCTTTTTCTCACCGCCGCTACAGACTCTTCGCTCTGTTCGCGTTCCTCTTCGCCCTCATTGCTTCCATCTGGCCATGTCTCAGACTCTTCCGGCCTCGAAGAGGCAATGACCGACCCGGATACGGTCTTGCGTGATACACGAGTCCCTGTTGCCAATATGACCTCCAGAACGACTCCGATTCTGCGCGCTGCGAATGGCGCACGCCCCGAGTCTTCTTCTATGTACGGTCCCGTGGCTGGGTTGCGCGATCTATCCCCCGGGAGCAACCCGTCTCAAGATAATGGCACTCGCCGCCTTCGCCACGCCAGCTCGCAGAGCCGCAGTCACCGGAGCCTGAGCTCTAGGCGGTCCGTAATTTCATGGCAGTCGTCGCGGCGATCAGAAGAAATGGATGGCGCAGCACTTGTTTCTGGTCTGGATGGCCGATTTGGTCTTGCTGAAGCTCCGCTTGCTAGCGAGATGGTGGACAATGGCAAAGATGCCGACAGATTGAACCCGGAAGACGGTCTACTTTTCTATAACGACGACGACGACGACGACGACGACGACGACGGCGATGACGATGACGATGATGAAGAAGATGAAGGTGGCGAAGACGACTACTTGACCGGCTCGTCCGGAATCTCCCCCGAAGAAAACTCCCCTCACGAGCTCGTTCGAGCATGTGTACCGCCTACTGATAACACCACATTATCTATCAATACGCCTCGTATGTGGTGCTTGTCGGTTCTGTTTTCCATTCTCGGCTCCTCCACAAACTTGTTCTTTTCTCTGCGATATCCCAGTGTAGCCATTACTCCTGTCATCGCCCTCCTGCTAGTCCATCCGCTGGGGCTTCTGTGGGACGCCTTACTGAAACGACCTGATGACCCTGACGAAGTGTTCGTCGATGGTGTTCGTATGCAAATGACAAGCGGTACGGAGAATCCTGTTACGAGGAGGAAGAAGCGTCAAACTTCATGGCGTATGTGGTGGGCGCAGGGAAAATGGAATGAAAAGGAGCACGCTTGCGTTTATGTTAGCAGCAACGTAGCATTTGGCTTCGCCTTTGCTACAGATGTCATTGTCGAGCAGACTCAGTTCTACAACCAGACTGCGCCTATCACGTATCAACTCCTTTTGACAATCTCGACGCAGATCCTGGGCTATGGATTTGCAGGCATGGCTCGCCGGTTTCTTGTCCGGCCGAGCGGCATGATATGGCCAGGGACTCTCATGTCCGCTGCCATGTTTTCCACTTTGCATAAGCAGGACAATAAGCCAGCCAATGGATGGACCATCAGCCGCTGGAAGTTCTTTTACGTGGTCTGGATCGGTGCCTTTTCCTTCTACTTTCTGCCCGGTCTGCTGATGCCGGCCCTCAGCTACTTCAGCGTCATTACATGGTTCGCGCCCAACAACGTCATCATTGCCAATCTTTTTGGCGTCACCTCTGGGCTCGGCTTATTCCCCATGACCTTTGACTGGGCACAGATCACCTACGTTGGGAATCCGCTGCTTGTGCCATTTTGGGCCGCCGTGAATGTCATTGGGGGTCTCGCTGTCGTCATGTGGATCATCGCGCCCATCTTCTACTATTCCAATGTCCTATACACATCGTATTTGCCTATGCTCTCCGCTGCCGTCTTTGACAACACCGGCAAGGTCTACAATGTCAGCAAGATTCTCACTCCAGAATTCCTCTTCGACAAAGAGGCCTACCAGTCATATAGCAGGGTGTTCCTCCCCGTGACATACATGCTCAGTTATGGGATGCAATTTGCTGGACTGGCTGCTCTTCTCACGCACACGTTTTGCTGGCATGGAAAGGATATATGGCGGACCTGGAAACGATCTTGGGAAGAAGCACGCCAGCAGACGGGCAAGCCGACGTATCGGCCTGTGCCTGATGTTCAGGGGCAGCCGCAGGCGCAGTCGCAAGCTACGTCCTCACCCGCCACTGATCTCGGGAGCGAGCACTATCATGACATGTCTGCATCTGCTCCGAACTTTGATAACCTCCTCAGTCGCGAGGATATCCACTGCCGCCTCATGGCTCGGTACAAGGATGCTCCTCTGTCGTGGTACCTGCTTACCTTTGTCTCCATGACAGCCATTGGGATGTTTGTCGTCGAATAGTACGTGAAATCTCTCTCTCTCCCCATTCCTCCTACAGACCTCTTGGCTGGCTCATTGTTTTCTTCCCGTGAAACCTCCCCTCAAACGAGAAAGAAGCTCCCATCATTCATCATTCTGATTTGGCTATAGCTACCCCATCCACCTCCCGTGGTACGGCCTCCTTCTAGCCCTTACCATTGGCGCCATCTTCTTCATCCCGAACGGCATCATCATGGCTGTCACCAATCAACACAGCAGCATCTATCTTGTCTGCCAACTCATCTGCGGCGCCGTATTCCCCGGCCGTCCCATAGCCAACATGGTCTTCGTCACCTACGGCTACATCTCCTCCGCGCAAGGCATCAAATTCGCATCCGACCTCAAACTCGGCCACTACATGAAAATCCCTCCCCGCATCATGTTTCTCGTCCAAGTCGTCGCCACGCTCGTCTCCTCCGTCACCCAAATCGGTGTCCTGAACTGGATGTTCGCCAACGTCAAGCACATCTGTACTCCCGAAGCCCTCAACGGCTTCACCTGCCCCATCGCGCGCGTCCACTTCAACGGCTCTATCCTATGGGGCGTCGTTGGCCCAGGAGAGTTCTTCGGCCCCAACGCCATCTACCGATCCCTGGTGTGGTGTTTCCCGCTGGGCGCCCTGCTCCCCATACCCCTGTGGCTATACGCTCGCAACAAGCGCCGCAGCGTCCTCCGAAAAGTGAACCTCCCCGTCATATTTGGTGCCATGTCCTGGATCCCCCCCGCCACGGGGCTCAATTTCTCGGTGTGGGCCGTTGTTTGCTACCTCTTCAACTATGTCATCAAGCATCGCGCCAATGCCTGGTGGAGCAAATACACCATGACTCTCAGCGCGGCCCTCGATTCGGGCCTTGCGTTCGGGATCGTTGTTGTGTTTTTTGGGTTCTTGTACCCGGGCTGGATGAAGCATTTTCGTTGGTGGGGCACAGAGGTCTACAAGGAGGGGTGTGATTGGAAGGCTTGTAGTTATAGACATGTGCCAGAGGGGGAAACCTTTGGGCCAGACGTGTGGTGAAGAAGATGAATGATGATGAAGAGAAGATAATTGTAAGGAGGAACTTTTGGATATATTATAGAGACGTTAGATTATATGAGTAGAGGGCGAAGAAGAGGTAGAATGATGAATAGAGAGAATAAGAAACAAAAGCAAGAGTTCATGGGTAGAACAAGAAGGCAAGGATAGCCGACCTTTGCACATTATAATGCGCCTAACAGTCGAAGTAGATCATCGCTGTGGCTGTGAAAACTCGATCCAGCAGGACCATGGCTTGAGCAAAATGCCGCGATATGATTTCTTTTTTTTCCCTCTTAATATTTGATAATGGTATGTAGTAAGAATATTTCGTCGTGCTAGAATACACATCCGAGAACAGGCAATCCAAGGACTTGTTGAGAAATACAAGGACGTACTAAAAGGGGCGTCATATTTTGGTCAGATGCACAAATCTTCAATTCAGTTCATTCTATGGACGTACCCGAGCAGAGAAGATCTGCTTATGCCTCTTTCTACAATTCGTTTTGGAAAATGAGAAGCATGGAGTACCTAGCACCGGAGAGCATACAACAGAATACAGTCAGTACCTAGGTAGTAGTAATCCAATCACTGTGTCATGTAGATGAGGGTACCTAGATAGTCACGGTCGGCAAGGACTTGTTGCGGAATTGTACATAATGAACCAATAACATCACATTCAAGAACCTCTCTGACCTTATCACGCTGTTTTTTGTTCCTCTATGAATGCACAGCGCTGTACGGATGACATCTTCTCCGTGGCTTGTACGACTAGGTACCTATACACCGGACCAGCTATTATTGCTAAAGTCGACATCTTGCTGAGCTGCTGGCTGGCTCAGCAACACACACCACCGAATCAGACACTTCCTGACCTCTTCCACCTCTGTAGCTCCCGTTTTTATTGACCGTCCTCCCAATCTGGGTTCTATTTTGTGTTAGCGTCTGACTCAGCATTGTCCAAAATAATAAAAAGAAATTGGCGTCAAGTTGGCGGACGAGATAATAAGCGTGATGGTGATTAGAAAAGTATGGCCGGGGGGGTTCAATGGCTCATGATGTCTTACCTTCTTTAGAATAACGAGGCCCTCCAATGTACCATTCAGGCTGATGTATTCCTCATCCTCGAGCTCTGCCCTTTCACCGTATGCTAACAGCACAGGCGTGCTTTGTGTCTGCCATCCAGTAATGGTCTTGGGGCGACCCGCCTGGCCAACAACGTCGACAGCCTGACCAACGCGTACATTGACCTTGAGAGGCATGAGCTGCTCGTCCAGCGTGACGAGAAAGCGAGGATGCATGGCCGTGACAAGAAAATACAGAAGATAATGAGACTTGGAGGTGATGAACTCCTTGGGATTGATCATGGCCACCATGGTGGCCAAAAGACCGGCCGTGGACACCTGGGAAAGAACTTGGCGGTCCGTGTGGAACGGGTTGAGGGACAGCGTACCCTTACCCATGTGCAGCAAGCCCTGGGAAATTCTTACCATGAATAGAGCATCCTGATCACGATGGTAGTAGCTTGCCAGTTGTCGGAGCAGCTGTGCTAAACGCGCGTTGTTGGTACCAGCTCCGAGCATTCCCATGGCGAAAATGGCATTGATGGCAACTTCTGGATCGTTGTCGTGGCTATATCTTGACAGGGTATCGTAGATTTTCATTTGAGGGTTGCTTGAGCTGATTAGGCCCATGGCCAGTGGAACTGCCTTGCGAATGTTGGCTTCGCCATAGTGCATCAGGTGTCCAAATTGGCGCAAAACCATCTCCTGACCGATGTCTTCGCCCATGGATACCAAGGCAATTCCAATAACGGCATAGGCCTGAAGGAGTTCATCGCCCTTCTTGGCGTCTGTTTCCTCCAGGTGCTCGTTGCAGATATGAAGTAGCTCCTGAATCTTCAACACTGCTCCAGTACCCGCCCAAGCACATATCCCAGCAAGAACAGCTGTAGGCTTAGCCATCGGATGGTCCACAGCTTTGAGGGTCTCCAGAATCACATCCACCTCTTCCTGTCGTCCAAAGTACAGCAAGCCTAAGCCAAGGCCTAGGAACCGTGTCCATTTGTCGGTGAGCTGGGCCTTGCGCTCCTCGTCCATGAGTGTCGTTACAATTGCTTCCGTTACTTCCGGGTGAGAAGAGCCAACGAAAACCAATCCCAGGGAAAGGGCAGCCATAGCGGACATCTGCATCTCCTGCGACGCATCGCCAATGATTGGCAGCAGAAGCTCCAAAACTTCCTCCTTGTTTGACCCAGCATACGACAGACCCAGACCCATGATGCAAGCAGTGCGAATCAGGGGGTTTGAGTGTTGCAGTTTATCCGAATCTCCGAGCAAAGCCAGGGCAGGCTCAGAGTCGAGACGAACACCCGAGTTCATGATGCCGATGGCCAGCATGGCTCCAGCCGATATTTCAGGCTCCTCCGAGTACGTATATTTGTCAACCTTGTCCAAACCGTTCTCGATGTCCCAAAGCATAAGTGTGCCCAAAGATGCGACAGTAGACATCATGCCGTCTCCTTTTGTTTTCCACACCCAGCTTTCCTTCTCACCATCTACCAGCATCATCTTATCATTACCGAACCCTGCGTTCGCAAACGCATTTACAAAAGCAGCGGATAAGTTGTGTCTAGCAGAGTCGAGATTCGTCATCCCGGCTACTCGACTGCTTTCGAGATGGCTCTTATAGATGTCCTCGGTTGTTTTCGGGTCAAGAAGGTTTAGCTCCCTGCCAAGGGCCTTAAAGTGATCCGACAGCTTAAGATTCGAGACGCACTCGGAGATTTCTTGTTCATCATCAGTCGACTCTGGCAGATCAAGCAGTATTCTTTGTCGAGCTACCAGAAACGCCAATTGCTTCTTCAAAGCTGGACTCTCAGCCTTGTCAAAATCTGCCTTGATGAGGTCAACATCGTGCAATCGAATAGCAAGCACAATGGCTTGTGCGATTTGCTTATACTGCATGTAGATATCGTGCGCAGTGCGGAGGAAGGACTCATTATCCGGGTATGTGAGCAGGTTGACCATGCTGACCATGTACAAGCATACTCGCGAGTACGTGTTTTCATCGACGAACTTGGGAATTTCTTCGATGATTTCCAATTCGCTCATCAGATCGACTGCATCCGCCTCGGCGTTGCTCTTGATGAACTGGGGTACGAGAAGCAAAGCAAGATCGATCAGCTCCGCAGTAGGCTCATCAGCGGTAATTCTCTTGCCGTAAACTTCGCCAATCTCCAAGGCCAAATGTCGAACGTATTCATGTCCCCAAGACAACATATCGGACTTGGGGGCTAGAAGACGGTATTTGAGTGTGTCTTGCCTGTCTTCGTCGGAGAAAGTCATGCCAATGACAGACAAGACGTCTGCCAATGAAGTCTTGTTCTCGTCTGCTGGCCATTGTTCGTACAGCTTCGTTAACGTTTCGTAATGCGGCCGGAGGAATTTCAAAGGTTTCGGCACTGCTGTCATTGACGAAGTGGAAGTCTTGATGGATGTTTTCATGGCTTCGAGAGCCGGCTGATAGAGCTCAGTGTTTGATTCCTGTTTCATATTTCATGTTGTCAATACATGATTTCAGAAGAATGCGGCCTGGCTGAGCGGACGACTTACCGTGAGACGCTCAACTAACAATTCTAGCTCACTCTTGAGCTGCTGATCCTCCTCACTCAGTTCTTCTTCAGAAGCTGCCACACATTTTAGCATATCGGCATTCCATAGTCTTGATTGATCCTGTACTTACCTTTGTCCTTGTCATCATCCTTCTTCTCATTCATCACCTGCTTTTCGTCCTGTGGATTTTCAACAGCCTTGCCCTTGCCCTTGTCTAGCGCTTTCGGCGCATCGTTCTCTTGAGCCATATTGGCGTCGATGGGCTTTGTGAAGCTCCAACGAGAAGAAGCTAATCTATCGAGGGACGAAGAAATTGGAGTCGAAGGAGGTAACGATAACGGGGCGTGAAATATGCAGCCTGGCTACTGGCCTAGAGGAAGTCGTTGGTGGTCGCTGGTGCTGCAAGTCAAAGACTAGTGGTCGTGGTGACTCGTTACCAAGAAAGCTCCATGAGCCGTTGTGCTGTAGTTCGCTGGGTACATATTACGTGATGCGCTGGCGCCTGGCATTTCCAATTCGATCACGTGCTTCGACAGTCCCCCATGAAGGCGAGGGAATAATCCGGAAAGGGAATCGGCGGATCGCACACGGCTTAACTTATCGATTGACATCTTTGTCGGCCCCAGTTTTCACCTGTCATCGCAACAAAAACCCCGCTAAGAAAAGTCGTCGCGCGGCAAACCACAAGGCCGTGATGCTTGCCCCACGCTTGCCCTGACTTGAACGACCTTAGACCTTCCATGAAACCAAGGCTGTCTTCGTTCATGAGACCGCCTCCAGACTTGACATCATGAAGTTGGACACAAGAGCTATGCGCCATCTGGCGGTCGAGGATTGGAAAGTTCTCTTAGCTGTGAGTTTGTCTGTGTACCTCTTGCGAACTGTCTTGCTTCACACCAATATCTAACAATCACGTGCAGGTGGAGATGGGAAGCAGGAATCACGAACTCGTGCCGACAGTATTGATAGAGAAACTGTCTCGGCTGAGAGGCGGAGCTAGTGGTGTTCACAAGAGTATATCGGCACTCGCCAAAGTCGGTCTGATCTCCAGAGTGAAAGAAGCAAAGTACGATGGCTACCGGTTGACCTATGGAGGTCTCGACTATTTGGCCCTGCACACTCATGCAACACGGAAGGATCTTTATAGTGTGGGTACTAGAATCGGTGTTGGAAAAGAGAGTGACATCATGGTTGTGGCCGACGAGACCGGTACGCAACGAGTTCTCAAAATCCATCGTCTTGGAAGAATATCTTTTCGAACAGTCAAGTCCAATCGAGACTACCTCAAGAATCGGGCTTCTGGATCCTGGATGTACCTATCGAGACTGGCCGCTATGAAGGAGTACGCATTCATGAAAGCGCTCTATGCCGAAGGATTTCCCGTTCCTGTTCCTCTGGCCCAATCTCGCCATACCATCGTCATGACGTTAGTGGACGCCTTTCCATTGCGACAAATTTCCACAGTTCCTGACCCAGCGTCTCTGTACGCTGATCTCATTGGTCTCATTCTTCGCCTTGCAAGCCACGGCTTGATTCACGGCGACTTTAACGAATTCAACATTCTGATCAAAGAAGAGAAGACGGTCTCGGAAGACGGCGGCGAATCGATCAGATTGGAGCCTGTGGTCATTGACTTTCCTCAAATGGTCTCCATGGAGCACCAGAATGCCGAAATGTATTTCGACAGAGATGTTGAATGCATCAAGCGGTTCTTTTTGCGTCGTTTCCACTTTACCAGTACAACACCAGGCCCATTCTACAAAGATGCCAAGAAGAAGTTAAGGAAGAGCGAACTTACCCGCCTGGATGCGACCGTTGAAGCGTCTGGCTTTACAAAGAAGATGCTAAAAGACTTGGAGGCTGCAATCAGAGAACAAGCAGAGAAGAAGGAAGCATCAGGCCATTCCGAAGAACTTAGTGACGACGACGATGAACACTTATCATACAGTGAAAACGAAGAAGAGGAGCCAGTGGGCGGCGTTCTGGGTCAACAACAGACGAGCATATTGGAAAATGCCCTTGAAGAGCATGGTGATAATGAAACCGCGTCAAAAAGACTAGATGACAAGGCACCACAAGAGGACATGTCGAGGCTGACTATATAGGTAGTCGCCAGTCATTGAAAAATACCCAGAGTCAAACCGAATGTCCGCTTTCCAAGCAAGAAATTTGTCTTATTCATGGGCCATAACCCTAAAATTTACGCAGCCAATGTTCGAGAGCGGCCCATCAGTGATTCCACGTTTCACTTGCTTTCTGGACCAAAAGATCATCAACACAAACGCGAGAGATGAGGTGCCCAGAATGAGTATTTTGTATTTATGCGCACTTCATTGTGCTATCCCCGACTGGGGCCAACTCCCAAGAATCTATTGCACAATTTCACAAAACCGGCCACATTCCTCACTACGTACATGACTGCATTCAAGGGGTTCCGCGCCTAACATGCTGCTGATAGGGAATGTCTGCCCATAACCCATCCGGCCATTACATAAAAAATAAGAAAGAGAAAAAAACGACGACACAGCACCAGCAAATAATGTAGCCACATGGCTGAACATGATACGAGCTGGAAAAAACAAGCAAAAAAAGAGCCAAGCAAAACATACTACCGTCCAAAAAAGGGGGTAACAAAAATGTTGAGAGGCAAATGACGAAGGATACATCCGACGACTATTTTTCCTCATGTTGGGACCCTTTGGCTGAAGGGGAGTGTTTTTCATCGTTGCTGTTGCTGGTGGTGACGACCGCCGAATCTGCGTGCATGGTAGAGTTTTTGTCACTGTCGGAGGCCAGGGACACCGGGGCCGTCACATCGGTGTTCGCGTTTGCAACGGTTCTGACACAACAGTTAGATACTGCCGAAGATTCCTCGACGTGGAGCATACTCATTCGTTTCGTGCCGAGTCCCAGAGTGCCGCATCATTTCACCATCCTCGTTCGATAAAGCAGAGAGCCCACTTTACCATGTCAGTGAGAACATGATAAAAGAATAGGAAGACTGTTCACCTGCGAGAGATAGGTAACGTTCGACGCCACTGAGACTGTTGGCTGTACAGCGTTGGGCTCAGGCCTACAAGTGGTGTGCCGTAAGCTCCAATGTTGTACTCGTTCGTTCGAAACTGGCGGCGTTCGGCTGTGACTCGCTTCAGCTCTTTCTGGGAGGGCGTGTCGGCATATCGGATATTCATGATGAGCCCGTCCTCTCCAATGCCTATCCCGTTATACTTCCGAATGATTTCGTCGCAAATATCACGACTTTCAAACCTGCAGGGTACGGTTAATAATGTTATTGAGTAAGATGAGCGTTCGGTACCCACCGGGCGAATCCAACCCCTCGACTATTTCCCATGCTGTCGCGGAGTATCTTGCTCGACAGTATGGTGCATCCCATAAAGATGGCTCCGAGTTCCTGTACTCTCATGAGCGTTCCGAAGGACAACGTGGTCACATTTGACTCACAACTTCGGTCAGTGTCTTGGGAAGATTCGAAATGTACAGATTCGTGGATCCCTCGTCTCCCTCTGCCTTGAGACGAGAGTTGAAGGACTCCTACAGTGACTTGTTAGAGAGATGCCAAAAGAGATCAAGACAGATGTCACTCACTCTCGCAAAGCCAACTTCGTAACCGAGCCGATGGAACCCGCGAATGCACATCTCGGAGTCTTTTACGTCACAAAATTTCGCAAAGCCGAATCTGTAAGCTTGTCAGTCTTGCGTCAAAAGCGAATTCTCGGGGGAGATTGACCCTTTGCAGGCTCCGGTTCCCGTGTCAATGATGGCCTTTGACGTTTCCACCCGCCCAAATCGAGATGTAAACTTATAGAGCAGGCCGTCGTCAGTTGTCGGATGAAGGCCGCGAATGTACACATTGCGGTTTCCAGGAATTCGGTTCTCCAAGCTCTGCTCGAGGCTTTTCATCTGGCTTGGGGGGGTAAAAACTGCGGGGACGGCTCTTGGAACAGCAGGGTCTTGTTTTAAAAGATCGTCAATTGTGCGATCAGGCACCACAGAAATGGCAGACTTGCCCAGATCATTTTGAAGGGCGGGAAGACCAATCTGCTGAGGAGACGGAGTGGTGTAGGCTGAACGGTCAAGGCTTGCAACTCGCGGTCCGGCATCACGTTGTGAGATAGCCCCGTAAAAGGGGGTAGCGGGGTTCGACTCGGTCGTGGAATATGAACCGCGTCGATTCTCGAGTCCAGGGACGTCCGAATGCCCACGATCCATGCGAGCCTGAGTTACGCTAGGCCGTCCAGGAGTGTAGGGCATCAAGGGAACAGGAAGACCAACATAAGGGGAGCCATAGCCACTAGCAGGAATGCCAAATCCGGTATATGGATTCTCGTTACCGTGACTCATTCTAAGAGGCTGGTGGTTCATTGGAGCGAGAACGTATTGACCATCGGATCCAACAACGTATGCTGGCCCTGGTCCCATGGCCATATGACCAGAGTTGCCGGGGATGCCGAGCGTTCCCATGGACAGGCTTGCAAAATGGTTCATCAAGCTGTTTGTATCCGCGGCCGAGTGCGCAGAAACATGTCCATGGACGTGCCGACCCGCATGACTGGGAAGGTAAGCGGTTCCAATGCTGCTGCCTGCATCCATTTTGTATGAATGTCGTTTGGAGTCTGGTTGCCTAAGACTGGGAGCTATACGTCAAAATTTGATGGTATTAGCGCCCTTACGATGTCAAGATTTCAGTGGTAGGCATAGTATCCTGTCGTTGGCACACAAGACAAAATTGAGATGAAGATCTGGTGAACCGGTGCTTTACTACCACAGGAGATTTCCAAAATCTCCTCGTTCGCAAGAGGTACCACTTACCTGGAAAAAGAGCAAGTGATTAAGCTCGAACTGTTGACTATATGATGTCAACTCGAGACGAACTTTGTTTTTCGACAACCGCGTCAGGTTCGTTGTTATCAACGGAAAGAAATTTGGAGTACTTTCAAGATTAAAAGGGCGTGAAAAATATGCAATGGTGAAGAGAAAAAGAATAAGGCAGAGAAAAGATAAGTCTTCAGGGAAGAGAGGGGATTAGGAATGAAGAGACCGCTGACGTGGCCGACCAAATCAAGACTTACATGGACGTTTATATGACACGCGAAACAGGCGAGGAGTATCGAAGGCGAATGTTGCTATCAAGACACAAAATGAAGCAAAGGGGTCAGTAAGATAGAACAAGCTGAGCAAATGGCTTGTCGTATGATGTCGAGTGGATGACAAGAAGCACTAGAACGGTTTGGCTGAGTGGTGTTGATGATGCGGGAAACAAGTAGAAGAGATGGTACAGAAGAGAGTTATGAAGGCTGGCTGGAAATGGATTAAGTAAATAGTCGAAGAAGCGAGGCACCTACCCAAACTTGAATAATGATGTTGGTGAGGTAATTGCGATGCTTTTGCCAGGATGCGGGGGAAGGAGTCGTGAACTGTTCATGTAAAAAGCAAGCAGGTAGGTGGTAGCGGCCTTGCCGTTGGATTTGAACGAACACAGGACGCGAGAAGGAAGAATAGAGAGCGACTGGGCGAGGAAGCGAGGAAGACGAGCAACTGAGCCAGCGATGACGACAAGCACGAAGCTTGAGAAGTCAAACGAGGTTCTCGATGCTGCCAATTGACAGTTGTGAAGCTAGTAGCCACCTGTTTCCGTCTGTTTGGGAAGGCCGATTGTAGTCGTATGCCGCCTTCTGACAGCTGCTGGCCAGTTGACGACACTCCTGATACTCACCGGCTGTGGCGTGTTAAGCGAAGGCGAACAATCGACTCGCTTGTTCTTGTTCTTGTTCAACGCCGGACCTTTCGAGTCCGGTGACTCATTCCGCATGGACGTTAAGACGCACCACCGAATCGGACAATGATTTCTTGTCAAGCTTCGCGACTCTTCGGTGGCTCTAGGGCAACACTCGATCTGACGATTTGCCGACCGCCTGCGGAGTAGGTGTCGAGTGCGATAGAGGATGGCAATGTCCGCATTTTTCAGAAATGAAAAAAAGTCGCGATCGGAGAATAGCAAGGTGAGAGATTGCTCAGCAGGTGGTCAGGTCACTCCCTGTCTCCTGGCAATGAACACAATGACGCAGCCAGAGGGACCTCTAAGACGGGAATGACCAAAGTCTACATGTCTAGCCAGACTAGACTGGTACCAGGGGCCAGGGCGATTGGAATAGGACAGAGAGCGCGAATTCATTGCCATGTAACATGTTACTTTTTCCCTTATCCAAGACAACCTAAGTCCGGCATGGAAACCATCTTCTCGTCAGTCCAGGTACAAAATGCTGACGAGTCCTGCGATGAGCCAGGGCTCAGGACCAGACTACGACGACGACCGAAAGTCATCTCGGCTATCTTGTCAATATACATAGAGGGAGCAGCTCAACAATAGTGTTCGCCTGTCATTATGGCAGTCCGAGATTTGAGGCTGGAGAGCCAATATGTATGGAAATTGTCTTGACGCTAGTCTGCTGCAAAGCGGCAGCGTGCACACTGTTCGCCCCGGCTACAAAAGCGTTGGGTATTCATGTGCCCTCAAAAGCAACAAACCCCTGATCAGTGATACGTGGTGACGATCTTCTGATTTTGAATTCTTGATCTTGTATCAAGCATAGTTGTATCTCAAGGCTTGTGGCCAGTCCTTCATCGAACAATCTCCAAGGACTTCTGCATCGCCAGGCTCACCCTGATTCATTCAAATTCGGGAGCATCCGCCTTTGTCCTCTTCATCGTATAGATTGATGTGCGATGAGCCCTGGGTTCAGCCCACCCTTCGGGACAATCGGCAGTTGGCACCTGTACGAAGTTGCATGGATCTTTCCTTGCAGCACTACTTTCGAGGTATCCAAGTATGTAGGGGGAATGGGGGTGCGCCAGCACGCAAGGGAGGGTGAGCCCATCGAGCATTTCAAGCACATCAGTGGCCGCATCCAAAATGAAAAGAAATGAGCGTGTTTCGAATAGTTACCTACAGATAACAACAGGGAAAGAGGCAATACGCCATTGCTGACCTGAATGTGAGTTCAAATCGAAACCAAGCTTGCAGCCTTGCACTCCCTCGCTCGATTGCAGTGCATGAGCGGTTGACCATCCATGTCAATCGACGAACAGGTCAGTGGAGGAAGAAAGGCCCCTGCAATAGAGTGTCGTCAGTGCTTGCTGCCTGCAAAACCGGAGTATACGCCGGAGAAACTGAGATTGAAGTCACCCTTGACATTCCTTCCAATCGACCTGTTCGCTCTTGATGGCCCAGAAAAGGGATTTGCTGGCGAGTCGCCGAGTATGAGGCTGCTCCGCCGACAGTTATAACGCTGACGAGGCTGCGTTAATTGATAGGCTCTGCTGATTAGAATCACTGCTCAAAGTCGTCACTCTGGGCTTGCAGAGCGACCCCCTTACTGATATATATAATTTGCTTCATCGTCATCGGAAGCTTGTGGGCTCAAATTCCGCGAGACCTCAAGGGCGTCAACAGGCTGGGCTGCCGGGACCTCAAGTGGTACTGGTTCAAAAATCGCTCTCAAGATTAGCATAGTTTTGGAGGTTTGCAATCAATGAAGAAAGTGCGAGAAACTTTCACCGAGGGAGCAGGATGTCGGTAGTAGTAGGTACAATCTCCCACGCCTTGTGAAGACTCGATTGATCATTGGCCCCACACCCCTGCATGGCCCACCGCGCTCCTTGCCATTTACTGTAGGTACCTTATAGGTTCCTATGTACTCCGTACGGAATACAGTCCCTACGGAGTAATAAAGCAAAGTCGATGCACAGTTGGCGCATTGACATGGTCGGCAAGCAAGGATTCTGAAAGAAACCATATCAGCCGCAGCATCAGTCTCATCATTCATCTCACCATGTATTCGTAGAATATGTGATTGAACCCGCCCCTTTGCAAAGCAGACAAAACATTCCCGGGGGCTGAGGCTTGTCTATATGTACCTACTTCACAATTCTTTCTAAATCTCCTGGGAAGGTTGTGATTCGAAAATGCGTAGGCATCTCCATATTCCACTTCCACTCCCACCAAAGAACCCTACTCGTCTTCCTGGGGAGGGCGGCATCTGCCTGCCTACGGCACGGCGGCGTCGCGCATCACGTCATAAGTGTCCGTAGAGGCAATCAGCCAAAGCGGCACATGGAAAGTCGCGGGTGTGAGCCCAACGCTGGGATGGTACTTTGTAGCTTGAGTACCTACGTACTATGCTGATCCATGCCACCACTCAGGGCCCCAAGTTCCAGCTCCCAGGGAGGACACGAATGCTGTGAATTTGTTATCGTACCCAAGAACCTGAAGAGCACGAGGAGGAGGAGGCGCGCATGGAGTTTTCTTGATCTGACCATATTATAATTTGTACGCTGTCAGACCAGATTAGTTGGGACCATCGAAGGGAGCGTGCAACGTTGCAAGGTACATACACTGAAACGGGTCGTTGAAACAGGGTGTTATTAATGACAACACTTGGAATATGCAGGGTCCTCAAGGCTCTGACCACAACACGACGGGAAAAAGATATGACATGCCGGGAGCACGGCCCGGGTAATCACAATGCACCGAAAGGACGATGAATTCGAGCATATCAACTATAGCATCCTTCGTGGAAGTGACGAAATCCAAGATGGCGTTCAGACCCGTCGATATGAACATATTCCGAGTGGCTAGCCAAGGCAACAACACCGGAACTGCCAGCTCGATAGTGCAGGCTTGACTTGAGGACGGTGCGCATAGGTATCTATAGTGATGTCGATGGGAGGACAATTTCAGACATCATGCGCAGCTTGAGCTTGGCGCTTCAAATAGGGCCAAAACGTGGCCTTGGTTAGTTTGTCCAACGGGACCAGTGGTCACAACTTTCAAGTTGACAACTTTAATAACAGCCAACGGCGTTTCCTGTACCTACATGTACAATGTACATACAGAGCCTATATTTGTACGTGCCAGGCGACGGGTGGCGCCGAGTGGTGCCAAGACCGGAGTATACCGGAGCCTTCTCCTGTTTCCGGGTCTGAGCATCGACGTTTCGGCCAGAGTCCAGAAGCCGAACTAAGCTAGACCATATGCGGAATAGGGGCCATTAGATAATCACGCGGCCCCGCGTTCAGGTCACCGGAAAGCGCCTTGCCAGAACTGTCGGTCCTTGCTCCACTTTCAGTCAACCACCCTATTACCCCGCAGTTCTGTTATTTGTCATCGCTCTCTCATATTTATCTTGTGAGATGTTGTTGCTACTTGTTGAGACACCTTTTGTGATCAAAGGACGCTTTCTGTTGAGCTGTCGTGTCAGTCGGGATTTTGCATGTTTCTCTTGCTGTTCTTGAGTTACATTCCGTTCGGTTGGGTTCCTAGGCATCTGGAGAGATCGCATGAGACATCCGAAGTTCAACAAATCGGAGGCCAGTTTGAGCATTTGGTTGAAAGGGTTGAGGGAGCCCACTGAGGATAGGAAAGGAGGGGGGTTTTGTCGTGTTTGGAGGACTTAGTTCCTATCGTGAGGATAGTGATTGAGGCTGATTCTATCTTCTCTTTTTAGTCTGGTGGATCGTGTCAGCTCTATCAGCAGTTCTTATATTGTTCTTTCTCAGTGAGCTGAGGTTCTGTTCTTTGTCCGTCTGGACACCCGTTGGACTTTGTCCGGGTTTCCACCTTTTCCGGCCCTTTCGACCTCCCATATTTTCTGTCACCGAGTACCTTATAAGGTACCTTAGTGACAACGCAGAATGGACCAGGTTTTCGGCCCCGCAACTGTGACGGTGAGGATGGTCAATGAGTCAATGGCTACAGTAGGACCTACTCTATCAACGGAAGAGATCCCGCGTACGCGGTGTACAATATAGGGGCGAAGTGGCTGGTGTGTCACGTGACCCCATCCGACGACCCGTGGCCGTGACAGCAACCATGACCAAGAATCCCATAACCAAACTTTTAGTGCCGGTTATGCCTGTCTGTTATCACAGTGCGGAACCATCCATTGCAAATACCTACCATTAGCTAACACCTAACCCCCTAAGTCACCCTAACCAAACCACTAATAGGTATGTACACGGAGTAGCCCCTAACCTCTAAAGTGCGTTGGATCAATTCGTACTGTGTTCGCCGGCCAAAAATGGGTCCAAATAAAAATTTCTTGGTTGTGGTTTTCTTGGTCATGGCTGGGGGGCAAAAAAACCTGGTCCGGGTAGCGTTACCCTCGTTCCGCATCACTGGGCTCGACGGTGATAGCATCTGGACGTCGATCTTTGGCTGGATGAGACTCCTGTTATGGGCCAAGTTCCATGTCATAAAAGCAGACAAAGTAAGATCTGTTCAGCTTCAGCTAGCGCAGTAAATGATGCACCCTCAAGCCCTCGCTCCCCCGGGTACTGTTGCGCTACTTCAATCCGACTTCTGTCTGCATTCTGACATTCCCGCGCACCTATATACATCTTCGAGCTAATGAGATGTTTATAAATTCACAGGTGATCTCGGAGTGAATAAGCTCAAAGCCACTGGCCTCGCCGGTTGCTCGCATAGTACAAAGATACGAGCCATTTGGACTTTACATAAGGCCGACAGCCAGCCAAACTGTCTGCTCTGCAAACAATAATCAGGCTCATCCGGGCACACCTCTTTCAGATTTAACTCGCTACGTCTACGGCCTCCGTTTTGTAGAAACGAGAGAGGGCCGAACAAAGCGGCTCACGGACCAGGAAAATTCTGCGATGAATTTCTAGACGCTAGCCCGATTCCGATTCATTTCTGGTTCAAGAACGAAGACGACGCGGAGCAGATGCTCCAGCTGATGGACGGCTCTGTTCACGGCGTGACGGCGCAGTTCAGGTCGCTTTACAATGAGCAAGTTCCATGGCAAGACCATGGGGCTCAGTAGCTTTCGCAGAGGCCAGGCCTCGTCACGATGATGCTGCTCTGGACATAGCAGGTGGACCGTGGGCCGCGTGGCATGATATTGGTCCTGCAATTGCCAGTCCTCATCTCATGTCGCTCCTTGAATTTGTGCGGAGGCCGTCGTACAGATGTATGCCGTCGGTGTCGCCTAAAAGCCCGACATCAACTCTCTTCGCTTCGACGTCGACGAGGTGACCGCCACCTACAGCCCACGATCATCCACACCATGGTGTTGGTGTCACGGATTATTGCTTGGGGTTCAGTGATCATAGGTGGTGGTCAAGATATGCTGGCCTTGAGCATATTGCGCCCAGTCTGCGAACCGGCACTGGACAGCTGCATGTTGACAATGTGTATCAAAACTGGCATCGGCTATAATAATCATATTGAGGGGTACAGCGGACATTTCCGTTCTTTCGGAGACACTTCGCGCGGCATAATCTGCCAGTTTTTGCGGCTTCTTTCAATCGGACCCTAACCATATTCTCTCTCAGCCACAGTTGCATGCATCGGGCTTCAGCCAAACCATGCGAATGAGCGGCTATTCTTTGTCATTTTATGACCCCAAGGATAGTTTTTTGTTCTATCACTTGCACTCTGTAAGAATCTTGGGAGGTGCAAATTAACATACCATTCTTGGATGTTGCCGGGGTGTAATGGCCAACGATGGCAGGGTGTTGATTCCATTATCCCTTTTTCTAATGATGTGTTAGCTCGATATTTCGCTGATTTCAAAGCCTGAAGTTCTTTTTTCTCTAACCTGCTGATCGATCTTGTGGAAACTTCGCTCTCGACAAACCTCCAGTGAAGTTGATAGATGTGCAGATGTCGCCGGAGGCTACTCTGAGCATAGAGAACTGAATTACGGCCCAGATACCATGAGGCTGGAGTGCCTCATAATCACTTCTGTCTTGTTGCACGAGTTTGTTGATCCCGTCGTCGTCTGAAGCATCTTCGGCTACAGACATGTTGGAAGTGGTGCGGGCATCTGGCTTCGTTACAGTTTTACAGGCAATTCGGGCCACACATCTTTGCGGCCTTTGAAATAAACACGCAGCGTCTTCCAATAACTCTGTTTGTGTCATCTTCGGCGGAAGATGCCAAAGAGTTCTGTACACGGGTGAGCAGCTCGAGCTCAGCCTTCCGCTTGACGAAAGTTTTCAAGAAAAACCGTCCGTTTGCAACAGGTCGCCATCTGCCTGGCCCATTCGAGGACGAGAGGGAAGATAGACTGCAACTGCCAGGGTAAGAAGACATGTAACCGCCACCTACTGTTGTACCGTCGCCCCCGCTTCTTTTTAGGAATATATTTCTGCCATCGCCACCTGCTGTAGTAGGTATATTATTATATATACCTAATATTATATAATATAATATAATTCAAGACGCATAATTTTCGTCCCATCGAGACGCATTTCAGGGATTGGTTAGGGGTTGAGTTAGGGTTAAGGTTAGGATTAGGTGTTAGTAGCTAATGGAATTTTCAATGGGACGTGTGTAAAAGAGGTAATCGGTAAATGTACCATATCTAGGTGGCGGTTACATGTCTTATCCTGGCAGTTACAGTCTATGTAGCCCCTCATTCGAGGACAGGGACTCAGGGGAGAATAAAAGCTGACATCTCGAATTCGGGGGCCACTCTTGCGGACAAGACTTGCGGCACCTCCGGCCGTCGTCAGAACAACTGATGAGACACGATACATAAATCTTATAGCCCAGCAGAAGCGGACGAAGGCCAGACTAGATCTTCTCCATCAACCGTCCCCGCATGCTAGTTACTTGTCAATCTCCGTGTTTATTGCCTGCTCAGATGGTGTGCCCGGATGGCCGAATTCGCTAGCAAGATGATCGACGCGCAAGCTGAAGGCTTTCATGATACTTCCACGCATTCCAAGGACACTGTAGTCATCGTGACGGACTCCTAACGAAGAGCCCACGACCTGGCGAGCAATGCGCGTAGATACTCTTCCAGACTATACGTGGTGACCGCCAGTACCAGGCCGAGAACCGCATCTTCGTCATCACCATGAGACGAGAAGGCACAGACTGATCGCAAGCGCAGGCCACACGGCATGGTGCTCGAAATATCAAGCATGGGGCATGCAAACCCAAACAAGGGAGAACCGAGGTTCAAAGAAACCGAGGATGCAGACAAGAGCAGTCTTTCCCCACGTAGGTGAAGTCTCAAAACAAGCTAAATTCAAACACCAGTCTAACAATGCTTTATCTAGGTAGTTATGTGAAAACACCAACCTCTTTCGAAAAGTCACCGGGGATTATGGCCCGCCGCAAACATGCATGCTGAGATGCAAAATAAATCTATGTACCTGGCACAAGGCCATCAATAAAAAACAAAGTAAGGGGAGAGAAAAGGGTCGCCCAGGACTTTTGAATACCGATATGAAAGTTTGTCATCATAAGAGTAAAAAAGCCGAGGCCGACTAGTCGCCAACTATGCATGCCTGTACCTATATTCCAAGCACGCCGGTGCATCGAGTATCGTTTTGTACAAAAGATGTGTATTATTCGCTTCTTCGCACTGCTTCTTCTCAAGACCATACATCCTCCTGTAGAAAGAATTATGATTAGGGGCCGTAATTTTTTTAATACAAGTCACGCTGGTGGGGGGAACATCAATAAGCTTGCACGACGTACCTGGTATTGATTTGCCGCTCTCATGTTTTTTACAATCTCTTCGCCCTTGGCCTCCGACACACCACGCGATTCGGCGAGAATTTGAGCTAGAACGGTATTGACTTCTCGAGCCATGTGCGCTGCGTCACCGCAGACGTAGAAGTAGGCCCGTTGAGAGAGTAGCTCGCCAACCTCTTTGGAGCGTTCCTTCAAGCGGTGCTGGACGTAGACCTTCTCGGATCCTTCTCTTGAGAAAGCTGTGATAATCTCGAGATTGTCGCCGAGAGTTTTCTTGTATTCCTGTTCATTTAATTGTGAGAATCGGGCATGTGCATCATTTATGAGACTGAGACGAGGCATGGGATATGGGTTGTCTCTTTAGGTGCTCGTATAGACCTTACCTTGAATTCGGACTCGTACAAGAAATCCTCGGACCGTTTTCTGCACCCGAAGAAAAGAATCGTCTTGCCGACACTTGTCCCGTTCTGAGCCTGCTTCGCTCGCTCTTGAAT
The DNA here is from genome assembly GCA_018360075.1 of Claviceps cyperi. Lineage (NCBI taxonomy): Eukaryota > Fungi > Ascomycota > Sordariomycetes > Hypocreales > Clavicipitaceae > Claviceps > Claviceps cyperi. Next base: position 90,988 of record SRPQ01000005.1, read on the forward strand.
GAACCCACGAAAAGGGGCGACACCAGTGCCAGGACCGACCATAATGATGGGCTTGCCAGGGTCAGACGGGAGCTTGAAATTGGAATGGCGGACATGTACGGGAACGTGGATTCCGTCAAACTTGTTGCGAGGTCCAGTGAGCGCGTAGGTCTTGCCAAAGGACGACGGGTCGGGGTCACCGTTCTGTTTCTGCTTGAGAGCGAACAGATAGTTGGTGGCCACGCCACGGAATGGTTCCATTCTACCGGCAATTTTTTGCGACTCGACCACAGCAGTAAGAGAAATTTTCTTGGGCTGAACCAGAGAAGACGAGGAGATGGAATAGTAGCGAGGCTGGAGCTTAGTGAGGCCTTCAATGAACGCCGAGAAGGGAATATTGGACCATTTCTGGCCCTTTCCAGTGGCCTCCAGGAAGCGAGCGATATTGTAAAAATGAGGTCCAGTCTTCTCATGGAAGTACTGCTTGTCACTGCCCAGTCGGGTCATTTCGGCCTTGATCTCTTCGTCGGGAGAGAAGGCGGCCACTGTTGCGGCGAATTGACGAGACACGGGGCCACAGATTTCGAGATGATAACGTACAATGGCGTCATACGTAGTTGGGGTCGGGAAAGGTACCTTGGCCGTCGGCTCTAGAGGCTTGACACTGATGACATTATTTCGCTTCTCCTTCAGCCCAATGATATCTAAGAATCGATCGACTTCTTCACCAGGGTTGGTGGGCCAGATTGCGAGATGATCTCCAGTTTGGTACGTTAGATTTGAGCCGCTGACATCGATCTCCATGTGGATGCAATTTCGATCTTTGGCTGAGAACAGTTCACGAGATGCGACAATCGGCGCAATGTAAGGGTTGTGCGAGTTGAATGGGCCCTTGGCTGTGCCGTCGAGGTGCATCTTGTTCGGCTCTCCGAGGTATACTTCGGGAGACTCGGGGGTGAGGTTCTCACGATCAACGATAGAGAATGTAGGTTCATAGATAGCTTCACGCTCCTCAAGTCTCATCTTCTCGGCCAGAGCAACCCACATGGGATCCTTCCAGGCCAAGAAATCTTCCTCCATGGTGCCGGCACCATCGTCTCCTTCGCCAGCCTGGCCAATTCGGTGGGCGCCAAGCTTGGTAAGAGCCTTATCGACATTGCGGACCATAGAGTTATATTGCTCGTACGTATTGTTGCCGAGGCCAAAGGCAACGTAGTTCAGGTTCTGCAGAGGGTCGTCGCCGCCCTCGGAGAAGCTGACGTCTTCGCCAGTGATGAACTCGTAAAACTCGACGGCATTATCGGTAGGCTCACCCTCACCATAGGTAGCAAGAATAAACATGGCAACCTTGTCGCTCGGCATGGTATCGAGATTGTCGTAATCGTACTCTTCCAGATCGGCGACCATGGTCTCTAGACCAAACCGGCTCTTGCCCTCCTTGGCCAGACGCGAAGCATAATCCTCAGCGGTTCCTGTTTGGGACCCGTAGAAGATGACGCAGTTTTTGCCAGATTCCTCCATCTTCTCTATGATGTTCCTGGAGCGCTCGGCCTTTGCGCCTTTGACATTGGCGAAGGTATTGGCGTAGGGGTCCTTTACGACGCCCCATAGCGTGCCCTTGGAGAAGTATGCCAGCGTTCCCAGGAGAATGACTCCGAGAACGACCATGTCGAGCGTGTCTAATTCAGCCATGATGAGCGACTCAATACACCTGACCACGAGAAGAGAAACAAGAAAAAGTTACGGCGGCGAGCACCGGGCGGGCGATTGAGAGAAAGCGATCGACGGAGCAAGATGTAGAAGTCGGAGAGGCAAACATGCGCCGCCCCGAGACCCGCTAAAAACGAGGAAGCAGGAAGGCCACCTGCCTGTGCTTCAAGTTTCAACCCGTCACGTTCAACGTGAGATATCGGTACCTAAGGTACCTTTTTAGGACGATGGAAGCGCAGGCTTCGGTGGGGCCAGACGGACCATATGATTGGCCAGCTCACGTGTTGAACCGCAAAGCCGCGAGTAAGTACCTAGGTACCTAATATTAGGTATGTATGTACGTACATTAGGTACGGAGTACTCCGTACCTCGAGACGCGGGATGACCATTTACAACTGGTTGACAGAACGTCACCCCGTGATGAGGGATGGATGGATCCAATCTCAAGTCCATCGAGAAAATATGTACACTTTTTGAGGCGGTCCCTGGTACATAATGGACGAATTAGGTATGTACCTATTGAACGCACAATGTGTGATCAGTGATCATTGATAAGTTGTCGCGATGCGGGTCCTAACTCCTGCCGCAACCTCTCGGCCCCTAGCAAGCGCGTTCAGCCGCGTTCAGCCCTCCTACAGTACATACATGTAGGTATATATGTATGTATAATCATTGTAGTACCTAGAGTGTTGTGCGGTATCCTGCAACTTGTGCTCGTTGGCAATCGCCGGCCTGCAGAAGGGCAATTCTACGGAGTATGAAGTTCGGAGCTGTGTACGGAGTAACGGAGGACATACATACCTACATGATACATAGGTACACAACATGGGTGCATAATGCATGGCAGGGCGGGGCGACGGAGGATGGCCGGTCTACGGAGGACGAGACGTTGTCATTTTTGCTCACTTTGCCCATGCCGAAGCGCATACCTATGTATAAGATCCTTCTCCATCCGTATGTGTGTTTAAACTACCAGTTAATCAATACGTGTTCTCTCGCGGTGGTTGCGTTGGTGGTCGGCGGGCGCGGGCTGATGGCTGGCGGATGGAAGACGATGATTCGGCGACCGCCGTCTAGCTCTCTGCGTACCGTACTAACGCTGCGACGCTAGATCGCTGCATCGCCTCTGGACAGAGGAGCTTCGAGCTCGCTTCCAAGTTCCGAGCACCTTTTAACCCTCGTGCCGCCCGCAACAAGGTTCGCGGCTTGGTCTGCAAGTATCCTGTCTTGCCATGCCTCCTTTGGTCTCGCATGCCCAAAGCTGATCATTAAGCTTCGGCGGCGGTCCGCTTGACAATGGGTGGGTTTTGTCGCTGCTGTCGTTCTGGTCTGCACCACACATGCAGCCTCGAAGCTTCTTGGGTTTAGCAGTCGTACGAGTCACGCGTCCAGTCGATTCTTGGCAGCTGCTTTGCTTTCTTCGCCGAGTGACACTCATAACACGCCAGACATTGAACCAGAGTCATAACTGACGAGATGCTTGTCTAGCCCCATCTCAGCTTCTATCCGACAATCCACAGGATCCGTCCAAGCAAACGCCCAAGCAGACATCACGACCCGGGGCGAGGTATGAAGACGAACACGATCATCAACTCTTTCGAGACCAGAACATCTACTCTTCGCCGGTAGTACCCTCACCTCAACTTCTTGGAGGCCCCCTTCGACAAGGCCTGCCTGGCGCTGTTGAGCGTGCGCCAGATTACTCCAAAACGGCTATGTACGGCCATCATCGGCAAACTTCCATCGTTCACGGCATACAGCACTCTAGAAACGGCAGCCAGTCAAGCATGTCTACTAGTCCTGTCACACCACAATTGATTGCTGCGGCTGGCGTGGGACTTGAGAGATTAGACTTGCAACCGGTGGCAACCAGGCCAAATACCGAGGTGGATGTGCCCTCAAGGCCCGCCACTCCTCTGGCAGGTCCTACTCTAATTCCACTGAGCTCTATACCTATGGAGAGGTCTGCCTCAGCTGCCGATGATTTTTTTTGGGCATCAGGTCAGAGGGCAGGAGAGCTGGTGTACGGCAAGCCAAGACGGGAACATCCAACCCATCCATCCTACTCTCTCACGCTCAATGATGATCAAAACACTGTCGGAGAATATGCTTTACACGTGCTTTTTACATCAGTAGGTTTGACCAAGCCCAAAAGGCGCGTCTCTTCTGGCTACTTGCTCACGGCTGGTTAGTTTATCGCACAGGCGGAGGAGAAGCTGTCCCGAACCATCACTGTCCCCTTTGATCCGGAGCCCCAAATCGAGCGCATCTGTGGCCCTGGTCGTGATGCTACGTTTGATCAACTTCTCGCGGCTTTAGGGCATATCGCCAGTCCAAAGCCCAAAGCACTAATTGATTCGATAATGCTGTGGAGGAAGAGCAAGAGTGACGCAGCCAGTGACGCGCGAGCCGAATTGTACCAAATGCGCGTAAATCCGCTCGGCGGTGCTCTACCGCGCAGAAACACGGAGCCGGTACAGTCCGGTCAGGATTCTGAGGCTGCTGATGCTGCCGACTCTGGCCCTGTGACATTGTCTGCGAAACAGGATTACGTAGCTGAGCAAGAGCGTCTATCAACCGTCTCCATTTACGTCCTTTGCCGCGTCCTTCTAGAGATTATCAGTCAATGCAGCCTTGAATCCATTACGCTAGAAATGGAAGAAAAGCTTGAAGGTATCATCTTTGGTCAGCTGAAGATTGCAGATATCGATCAGCTTCTGTCGTCGCAATTAAAACTCTCCAACTGGAATCTATTCGCCGAGATATTGGGATGCATGAGTGGTATCAACTTTCGAGGAGTCGCTCGACGATTTCTCGAGGATCTTGACAGCTCTTTGCAGGAGATGTCAGCTAAGAACCCGACATCGCCCGCTACCAGAGAAGCCGAGGGGAAAATGGAGCTTGTTCTCGGCGGTATGAAGCACCTCAAAGTCAAGATTTCGCCAGAATCTACCTGGGAGACGTCGTGTGAGTTTCTGATCTCCCTGGGCCGCCTATTCAGCAGAGCACATGGACAGAGAGTCAAATTTGCGTTTTGCCAAACCTTTGATCTGCTGCTACGGCCAATCGCCGCCAACGCTAGCAACAGCCATCTCCTGCACCCCAAATGGTACGAAGTGGTTGTGGCAATCAGAGAACGATTAGCGCAAATGTCCGTCAAGTCGCGGCACTGGAGCGTCACCTTTCCATTGACGGCAACTTTGCTTTGCGTATCCTCGCCCGATAGCTTCAGCTCCCAGTGGCTGCCACTGATACTTTCTGCGCAAGTTAAACTCAAGGATCGCAACACAAGACCTCTCTGTCTCCAGGTCATCTCGAGACTGGTCTGGTCGTATCTGTACCGCTCGAGCGACAACTTTCAAACGTCCGCGCGCAAGCTCGACGATGTCATGAGATTGGTCCTGCCGAGCGGTAAGCGAAGCATCACTGCGTCGGATATTGCAGTGACGGACCCTCTCATCCAGATTATTCGAATCATTGGCTTTAAATACCCAGAGTACTGCTTCAGAACCGTCATCTTCCCTCTGATGAATGCCGAGCTCTTCATGACGGAGAAAGGGCTGCGCGTTGAGCAGCTGGATCCGGACAGAATCGTGGTCGGGATCCGTGCGTTTCTGTGCATCATGTCTGATCTTGAAAAGGGGGAACAGGGACGTCCACCTTTCCCACGAGGCAATGATACACTACCAACCTCCGAGGAACGGTGGCTCGCTTTTCCAATATTTGCCTTGCCGACGAGGGATGACACAGTGTCCAAGACAGCGTCTGGCTTAAAGAAGGAGTCAGTCTCACGACCAGTATTAACTCACGTTTTGAGCGATGGTGCACGCGATTACTATCTTCAATTTTGTCAAATCTTGGGCAAAATCACGACTGTCTGTAACGATACATTTGGTGGCCAAGCTGCGCTGGACGAGAAGTTTAATAGTCCTGGACCAAAAACTCCTATCTCGGACACATTTTCCTTCTCCCGACGCGACGAGCATCCGAATGCATCTGACCAGAAGCAAGCTTTTTACGAGCTTCTGCATGTGGCTGTCCAAGCCCTTCCCCGATGCTTACCCGCCGACATTTCATCCACCCCCCTAATCCACTTACTATGTACAGGCACTGCTCATGTTCAGTCCAACATCGCGCACTCATCCGCCTGCTCGTTAAAGGCGATAGCTAGGCAATCCCACGCGCAGCAAGCCGTCGCCGGCTTCTCTCGATTCATCTTTGACTTCGAAGGTCGGTACTCAGAAATGTCTGTTGGTCGCATGCTTGGACCCGGACATATCGACAACACCCTTCGGTTATACGTTGAATTGCTCCATATCTGGCTCGACGAGATCAAGAACGAAGTGCGAGAAGCGGAAAATGACAAGTCTGATACTGCTGAGACTGCCAAGAGGGCCAAGGGGCTCACTTCGTCGTGTCGATGGGCTGAAGTCGATCAAGCTGAAGCTTATGGTCTATTCTTTCTGTGCTCGCAATCACGCAGGGTGCGACACTTTGCCATCACGGTTTTACGCCTCATCGTCGACTTTGACAAGGTGCTCACGAAGACAGCGGCGAAAAGAAAGGCGCCGGTGCGTCTAATCGATATTATAGAAGGCGAATCGGAGCAGATCATGAAATTCGACGACGAACAGCTTTCGGTTGCTGAACGCAGCAGATTGCAACGCGGGTTACAGAATGCAAATGTGAAGAGTGCAGTTGGTGAGCTATGCACAAGCGATGTCTCGTACGACGCGAGTTTGTGGTTCAAGATTTTTCCCAATCTTATCAGCATTGCATCTGAGAGATGCCCTCTCGCCGTCGCCATTTGTCGCGATCTCATCTGCAGCCGGTTACTGCAAATGTACAAACATATAGTCTTCATGTCTGAACCGACGAGGGGACTGTACTACAACCCCGATGCAAACAGTCGGACAGGAAGTCGTTCTCCAGGGCAACAGCCCGAAGTCACGGTCGAGCAATGGAAGCTGTATCTCATATTTGCTTGCGCAACGTTTAGCGACTCGGAGACTCCTCCTCCTGACGGGACGGCATCAGACGTCCATCACGCCAACTCAGGACCCAAAATCGAACAACCCATCGAAAAGATTTTGACAGCCAGAATGCTATTCAAGACCTTGATATCGCTTCTTTCAGTTTCATCGGCGTCCGTGCGTGATGCCATTGTTGTTTCGCTGGGCTGCATCAACATTGGTATATACCGGATACTCCTCGAGGAACTGCAAGGGCAAGTTTCACGTTGCATCGATGAGGCCCGCGCAAAGCCTCTTCACCAAAGAACAAACAGTGTTCCGCGTCGAAATCGGAAGATGGATCTTCTGCGAACTGAAATCTCGCACGTGTTCAAATTGACGTCGCATTTCCTCGAAGACCCTCTTGTGTACGAATCCGATTTTTTCCTCAACAGTCTGACCTCGTACGCCAAGGATCTCAAACTGTTTCTGATGGATGGAGAGGTTCAAATGGATTGGGAATTCCAGAAGCTCCGCCGATACTATTGCGGACTCATGGAAGCCTTGTTCGAAGGTATAAATCGAACCAAGGACCCGTCTCGATGGATGACATTCGAGTCACGCAAATCGGCTTTCTCCTTGATGGAGGACTGGTGCGGATTCTCTCCCAACCAAAATCAGATTCGAGCTCGAGAGGATACCATGCGCCAGTCTTTGATTGACCAACAATCTTTGGGTGAGCGGGGGGTAGCCACAGCGGCGATGGAGATTGAGAAGCGAAATCTTCGAACGGCCGCGCTGAGCGCCATGGCCTCTCTTTGCGCTGGTCCCGTCAGCATCACCACAGAGAGCGGAGCGACTCTGCAGTTTGACGTGCGCCGGATGTTGACCTGGCTGGAAGCAATATTCAATTCGGGAAGCGACAAGATGAATGTTATTGGCCAGCGGGGCCTCCGAAATATTGTGTCTCACAACCAGGAGCACCCTCATATTCTGGAGAACTGCATCGCACGCTGCTACTTGTCAGAGGTTCCAAAGGTATCGGAGAGTTATTTCTCGGTCACTGCAGAGGTGTTGCAGGAATATCCAAACTATCCGTGCCCGTTCTGGAAGTCGCTAGGTCTTTGCCTGTTCATGCTCGGAAACAAGCAGAGCGACATACGGTCCAAGTCATCTACGGTCCTTCGACATCTGGAAATGCGCCAACAACGTAACTCCAAGATACAGGACTTCGACATTAGCATATCCGACAAGACCCAGGCGGTGTATAAGCTGGCTCAGTTTGAGATCTCTAAACGTCTGGCAAAGCAGTACCCGGAGCAAGCTTTTTACGTCTTCTCCGAGTTCACATGCTATTTCAAGGACCTCCCGCCTGTAGCGCAAAGAAACGTGGTCGCTGTCATTTTGCCCTGGATACAGACCATTGAGCTGAAAGTTGACCCCAACGGTGGTCCTACAGCCCAGTCATATGTTCTGTTGGCTAATCTCCTCGAGCTGACCATCAAATTCGGCGGCGCATTGCACAGTGAAGTCCAGGCTCTCTGGCAGGCACTTGCTACTGGGCCACATGCTGGAAATGTTCGCCTGATACTAGACTTTGTCATGCATTTATGCTTCGAGCGGCGAGAACAGAATTTTGTGGAGTATGCGAAGCAGATTGTAGTCTTCTTGTCTACCACGAACAGCACGCCTGGAAGCAAGGTCGTAGAGTTCCTGCTCATGCAGATCAACCCAAAGGCCATGGTGCCCAACGAGAAGGGAGAGTCCATTCCACCGCCATCTGACACTCACCACTTCCCGTATTGCGCCGATTTGGGCGAAGCATTGCCTGTTGGAACCAAACAGGCAGGATTCTCACTTGGCCAGCTATCACTCATTCTGCTAGTGGATCTGATGGTCTCGCCGGTTCACCTCACGTCCGATAGTGTTCCCCTTTTGCTTCAGGTAGTCACAGCGCTTTGGGACCACTACACGCCTCTGGTGCAAGATCAGGCGAGAGAAATGCTCGTGCACATGATTCACGAGCTCGTTCTTTCACGCATGGACGACATTGCGGTTGGGGTCCCCAGAGCAGATATCCAGCAATTGGTTGATGCGATACGTCGCCACGACCGCGCCGTTGTCTGGGGCTATGAGGATAGTAATGGCAAGGTCCAAGATCGTGATAACAAGGTCCCCACCAGCATGGAGCATCTGACCACGGAAGTTGTCAAAACTTTCCAAGTCACGTTTCCGGCCATCAAGGAGCAGTGGGGACGGCTTTCTTTGACTTGGGCCACGTCTTGTCCAGTAAGGCATTTGGCGTGTCGGTCTTTCCAGATCTTTCGATGTGTTCTTACCTCGATCGATCAGTACATGCTTGGCGACATGTTGGCCAGGCTCTCAAACACTGTGGCGGATGACGACCCGGAGATTCAATCCTTCTCGATGGAGATTCTCACAACTCTGAAGACTGTGCTGGCAAAGCTCGAGACTGAAAAGCTCATCTCGTTTCCTCAGCTCTTTTGGACCACGTGTGCATGCCTGGAATCCATCAACGAGAGAGAGTTTCTGGAAGCTACGGGCATGTTGGCTGAGCTCGTCGGTAAATTGGACTTTAGGTCGCCGAATGTCCGACGGATTATTGCAGATGGACGGCCCGATCGCTGGGAGGGCGACTTTGTTGGGGTTCAGCCACTTCTGTACAAAGGTCTCCGGTCGTCTTTGTGCTGGCAAGCAACGTTGGACACGATTGAAAAATTGGTCAGGCTTCCTGCAGACCCTCTGATAGGAGACGACAGCCGATTGTTTTTCGCGCTGCTGGCAAATTTCCCTCGCTTCGTGCATGGGCTGGCGAATGGTAATGTCGGAGAAGCAACCTTGAAGACTGCCAGGACGCTGTTGTCCGAAGCCGACAAAATGGGTCTTGAGTCGATTGGTCTGGTTCTCGATGACTTCGCCTCTGGCAAACAGCAGGACAGCTCGGAATTTATCAATCAACTGTTCATGGCACTCAAGGAACATTTCTTGCCGCAGCACGACTTGAAGATGGTCACCTTTCTGATCGGTCTGCTCACCAATTCATTGTCATGGGTCAAGGTGCAGACAATGCGCATCCTGTGTGTTGCCATTCCACAAGTCGACATGCGCAATCCCGAGATCGCCGGATATGGGTCTGACCTGATTTCGCCGCTTTTGCGCCTGCTGCAAACAGAGTTCTGCATGAACGCTTTGGAAGTCCTGGACAACATCCTGACCATGTCCGGCAGTGAGATGGACAAGTATCACCTCAGAATGAGCATGACACGGCTGACATCGAAAGAAGTGCGCAAAGAATACGAGCGCGCCCAGAGTCTATTTGGTATACCCGAGGGCTCTGGTTGGGCTGTTCCTGCACCAGCGAGCAAGACGGATTCAACGCGAGCCAATATTCACGCTGCCTTCTATATGTGCCAAAGCGCAGAGGGATCATCGACAGACGCCACGTCAACGACGGGAGTCGAATTTCATGTAGATGAATTCCCATATGGGTACATTGATGGCGAACGAGCTGATGCCCTCTTCTCAGATGACGGACGTGGCGACGGTTTGGTTGGCGATTTGGTCACAAAACTGGATAGTCTGGACGACTTTTTTGACGAGGCTCCCAGCCCCAAGACGGACGACGACGGGCGATCGTCGCGTACAGTGACGGAATTCTCACCAGAGTCGTTCGAGACAGCAACGGATTTGTATGATGCGCAGATTCTTCCGATTCTGCACCAGGCATCTAGCACCAAGACGTTCCAGAATGGGTTTGCAGATCGGCCCATGGGCAAATCACGAGACATAGCGACCAACACCATGAACCCTGGCGCGTTCACTGCAAGCATGTCATTTCGTGTGCCGATCCACTCTAGATCCATCACGTCCCCATCTGCGCTAGCTTCTTACCAGCCTCACATGACACCAGAAATTGGATCAGATGAGGAGTATGTCTCTGGAGGCTTCTCCGATGCTGACGATGAACGGTCACGGATGAGAATTGCTATGAGGTCTCCGATAAGTCACAGCTCTCGACCCCACATGAATTATAGAGCCGGTAGCAGCAGATCGCGCGATGAGGGTCTGCGCGAGCCGACTCTGCCTAATGTGGCACCTCGGAAGTCTAGCAAGACGTTTTATTCAGTCCCAAGGAATCCAGGGGACTATTCCTGAGAAAAGAGTGAGGATGGAACTAGAGCAGTAGGTGAGATGGCGTTTGGCGTTTCGAGAAATTGCGAGGATGAAAGTCGACAATAGCGTGAGATGCAGAGGTGGAAATTTCCGGCTTGGGCGACATGAAGAATGTATGTAATAGTGCGATTTTGAATTGGATATAACGGAAAGGAAAATATAAAGGCATGCATCGTCCCTTGATGACCTAGAGAAGCAAGGGAAAAGCTCCTGCGGCAGGATTTAGGCGTTTTTTATGTCGGTCGAGCGTCAGTCGAGCGGGTGGGCAAAAAAAACTTTGGATCATGTCATGTTGCCCTATGCACTCCTCTCTCCCTTGAACAAAGATGAGTGTAGGTCTCTGCATTCTTGTTTGTTATATGTTTCTGCCTTGCAATGTGAACGTTGGTAACAAATCATTAGTCATTTTTATTCTTGGGTCTATGTTTTCCCACTGAAGTTAGCGATAATTACAGATTTTGAATGTCTCTATGAAGCGACCAACCCTTTCGAGCCAAGAGCAAGTCCGTAAATTGTGTCATCAAACATGAAGTACGCTGCGCACAGTGCACACATCGTCGTTGGGTTGCATAAGAGGAAGAGACGAAGATGGATCCATCTACATGTCTCGTGTCTGCAACCCAGGTCGACAAAAGCAAAAGTTTCGGTCGAGGTTTAGTATCGGTGTCTCGTAGAGTAGTCTGTCAACCATTCATGTTAGCCCATTCATTCATTCCTCGGATCAGAAACGCAACACATGTAAAGGGATAGCATGTTGTTGAGTTGTTTATTTTTCCGTATATATCTTACCCTTTGGACTGTTCACTTGACCCTTTCCTTTAGTCGCGCCCCGATACACAGACTCGAGAATATTGATCACATCTTGCCGATTGCGCTCCACGAAATTCATCTTGTTGTTGTTGCCGGTGCCAAAATCGCACATGATGTGTTTATTTCGGAAGAAAAACATGACTGCAAAGGGCTCTTCGTTGGAATTTAACTCTGTGTTTCAAAACATATTCATTAGTTCATCTTTTTTTTTGGTGTCATGTCTCCCGAGAAACTCTTTCGCGCTGGGCCGTGTACATACCATACATGTGATTAAAGTCGGGCACCTTGGCAATATCGCAGACGTAAATGACGGCCCATTTTTGTACCAGCGGAGAGACTTTGGCGAGCACCTCGTCCATGATGTCTACCTCTGGGTTTTTGTTCGGGTCGCCAAAGCGGATGACCACGAGGCGGTTATCTTCGCTAAGGATGGCTTGGTCGACGTGCCATGACGAGATCAGATGCGGGAGGAGGATGGTGCCCATGGTTGCAAGAAAGGAGTTGCGTCGAGGGAGAGGTTGTTGTCGCGGAATACATACTAGGGATTGAGGCGGTTGAAGGTGGTCGGTCGAAAGCCAGATCTGGGCAAAGGGCCTAGGGTCGCATATAAGATCCGCAAATTCGACGATTGTGTAGGTACGTACTTCACAGTGGGTCTCATATGCGACCCTAGTGAGCAGCCAGTTTTGGGGCTAAAACATCAAGATTGAAGATTCAAGAGCTTGCTTCAAAATCCAGACTGACCAACGCCGGAAAAGTCTGGATTTGGGAAGGGTATCCGCGATCAGGACTCCAGGAGTCATCTTCGGAGATAGCCTCTGGCCATGTATCCAATCGGCCGCGCCATTCTGCGGGCTTCCTCCACGTCGCCATGCCGTGTAGTATGGGCGACGAGTCGTCACCTCAGCAGCACGAGCTGGTTATGCACACAGAGCTCAAGCCCACGCAAATCGCGGGACACGCCAAGTCCTTCCGAATCGCTATCGCCTAATCACTCGGATCTTGCCTCGTTCGTCTGCTACGCCAAAAGGACTGGCCTTGATGAAGAATCCACAATCTACGTCGGCACCCACTACGAGTACATGGTGGCTCAATCTCTAGCTCGATATGGCTTTGACGTGACACGGGTCGGCGGTGCTTTCGATGGCGGCATCGATCTCGTGGGAACTTGGACGATTCCCTCCCCTGCTACTTCGCCGCTGTCGATGAGAGTGCTGATACAGTGCAAAGCGGGGAGTCAGCGCGCCGGGCCACGCCATATTCGTGAGCTCGAAGGCGCCTTTGTCGGAGCACCCGTTGGTTGGAAAGGGACAGGCGTGCTGGCGGTGCTGGTGAGTGAGTATCCGGCCACCGAGGGCGTGCGGAAGTCTTTGGGGAGGAGTCAGTGGCCGATGGTGGTATGTATGTGTTCTTCAGAAGAGGGAGTCGTGTCACAGATAATTTGGAACCAGCGCGCGCAAGAGTTGGGACTAGAGGCATATGGAGTGACGGTTCTGCATGGCGGACAGGGTGGCTTGGTTCTGATGCATAGTGGAAAGCCGATACCTTTGCAGAAAGTCTGATGTAGTTTGGGAGCAGGCGTGTTGCCACCATGGCACACCAAAAGTAGTGATGCCCTTTGTTGGCCGATGGATATAGAATTTACATCTTCTTCCATAAGCGGCACGCACCATGATCTAACGTTCATCTGCTGACTTACGTTACACACGCTTCCTACGCAAAGGTTGGAGAGAAGTCGAGCTTGTTGCCAGGGACGATAATCGTGATGCATGGAGTGTTCGGATGATGAGGCCAAGCCTGTCCGTCTCTTCACAGTGCATTTGTATCAGGGGTAATAAACACAGAAGCGGGATAAAAGAAGAAGCATACAAGGTGCCCGAACGCGGACTTTTGTCCTGTCGATTCGTTCACTACCTAGACTAACAAAAGGGCGCGAGCTTCTACATATGCCGCCGTGAGAAGCCATGGAGCTTTCGTTCATTCATGTGTACTATAAGCCTCGTCTCGCTATGATATTTTTTCGAGCTCAATCCTCCCAGACAGCAGCTTTAGCCATTTCTGATTCTTCACGTCTTCTCTGCTCCTCTTCCTTTTCCTGCTCCCGCTTCTTCTTCTCTTGTTCTCGAACAGATCTTTGATAGGCTCTTTGCTCCTCCGTCTGTTTAGGTGCTTTCAGCCCAAGGCCTGCAGCAATCATGCGACGAGCGACGGCGTCCGTCTTCTCTGGCCTCTTGGCAGCGTCCCCTCCTCGGGGTGAAGCCGGCCTATCTGCGGCATAATTCCAATCTGGGATAGAGCCGTGGGTTGTTGCGAATGGTGTGGAGGGTGAAGAGAGCGCGACGGGGCTCGAGACTGCCGATGTGCGCGACTCCTCATCGGACCCTGAGGAGTCGTCGTCGTCTTCCCACGAATCGACAATCTTCTCGGGTTTTGATTTTGATTTTGACTTTGGTTTTGGATTGGGTGGCTTGTAGGCGCTCTCTGTGGTTTCCAAGCTCAAGTTCGGGGAGCACTCTGTCACTTTGCCTCTGCTGCGAGTCGCGGAAGCCATGATTACCCTTTGAGGGGACCCAAGCTAGAGTATCTGTGAAGTCGGTCTGTCGTACGCAGGTAAGTTCCCTACAATCTTACCGATGGCGAGGAAAACAGACTCCGTGAAGTCGGTAGGAAGGATTGCGATACGTTTCCTTTAGATCATTCGGGAGCGCCATACACGCTTGTCAGCCGGGTTGATGCGGGCGTTGGGCCTCCACGACTTGTGAGTTCCCTTTGAATGTTTGTCCGCGAGCTTTAGTGAGGGATCGTGACCGTGTCTTCGCATAGATGTTAAGAATCGCTTGGCCGTTTTTCTTATCACGGTCTCGGAAGTCCAGCTTCTGCGCTTTCGTATCGTAAGTTGTACGTTTTCTGCAGGTCATCACCGGTTGATTCCCGTGATGCGGTAATCCAGATTGGAGGTGGGGCTGTGACGCAGGTCCGTCTGTGTTGGTGATTGGTTGATGAGCGAACAGGTGCCGGAGATCTGCCGTTCGTGGGCTCACCCTGGGTTTTACCACGCTCATGTCAAGCGGTCACTGTTTCGGCCGTTGTCACTACCAAGCCCATCTCGCATTTTCGACTCTCGCCCACGGCGGCAATGTGCTGCGAAGTTGTTATGACAGCCAGCACAAGCAGTAGACGCTAAAGTGTTTCTTACTACCTAGTCGAAATCCGCCAACTTCTTTCTGGACGACCCATCAATCTTCTCGCGCCACGCAGAACTTCGCCTTGGTAGTGTCTGCCACACTTCGCCATCTCTTACCTCCGCGTTTGGTGTCATCATCAAGAAGCGCGCGACAACAACCGACCATGATTTCACGATCCCGCCCTTCTGGGCGACTCTTACTTGAACGATCCGCAGCGGAGGCATCTCGAACACCCGCCTACTCAATACCGAGAGGATGGGCTTTGTCGCCGGCACATCACGCGCGACATGTGTGCAGATCTACTTTGCCTCGTACATTACCCCGCTTTCTCGGCGCCTCGTTTTCCACTACGGCGAGATGGGAAAAAAAAGATGACAAGAAACCGGGCAATTTCTTTGATTCCTCGCCTGAGACTATGACTCAGCCTTTGTCGGAAGAGGAGGTCAAGGCTAATGTGCAAAATCGGAAAAAGGAGTCGGAGAGGACAGTGATAGCCGAGAGCGTGGCGGAAGCTTCTTCAACTAAATCAAACAGCAGTGGCAGTACATCGCAGGATGGAAAGTCCAGTGACGCGGCTGGCAGCTCAGGAGGTGACAGCTCTAGCGGCGATGGAAGTGGCAAAAGAGGAAAGAAGTTGGCCGAGAAGGCATTACAGAAGCCTGTTGTCCCGGACGTTTACCCTCAAGTTCTCTCCATCCCCATTGCTAGAAGACCATTATTCCCAGGATTCTATAAAGCCATCACGATCAAAGACCCAAATGTCGCGACCGCCATCACAGAATCCATCAAGAGAGGACAGCCATATGTTGGCGCTTTCTTATTTAAAGACGAAAATGAGGACGACGATGTCATTCGCAACGTGGAAGACGTCCACGATGTTGGTGTCTTTGCCCAAATTACAAGTGCTTTCCCTATTCACGGACAGGATGGGGCTTTAACGGCTATTCTCTACCCTCATCGCCGAATTAGGCTCTCCAGCCTACTCTCTTCGAGCACGACAGGAGCTGAAAAGAGTGATCCGAAACAAGGTCCCGAGGCCGAGGCCGAGACGCCAGAGGTGGAGCAGCAGCCAGCGCCAGCAACGACAACGACTACGTCCACACTAGCAGAGGGCGAGATTCCGAAAGAGAAGAAAGGCGATGTGGTGGCCAGTTTTGAAGAAGGCGCAGTAGAAAAGAAGCCGGACCAAGTCGCGGAAAAATATGAACCTACGTCCTGGTTGAAGAAGTGGCCTGTCAGTCTCGCACATGTCGAGAACCTCACTGATGAGCCCTACGACCCTAAGAGTCCCGTTATTCGAGCAGTAACAAATGAGATTGTCAATGTTTTCAAAGAAGTGGCAGCTATGAACAATTTGTTCCGCGACCAGATCTCGACATTTTCAATGAGTCAGTCGACAGGCAATGTCACTACTGAGCCGGGAAAGTTGGCAGATTTTGCTGCTGCTGTTTCTTCTGGAGAGCAGAATGAGCTGCAAGAAGTTCTGGCGTGCATGAATGTTGAGGAACGGATGCAGAAAGCTCTTATAGTTCTCAAGAAAGAACTTATGAATGCTCAACTTCAGTCCAAGATCTCCAAGGATGTGGAGAACAAGATTAGCAAAAGGCAGCGAGAGTTTTGGCTCATGGAACAGATGAAAGGGATTCGTCGTGAACTCGGCCTGGAGTCCGACGGCAAGGAGAAGCTCGTGGAAAAGTTCAAAGAGAAGGCCAACAACCTGGCCATGCCGGAACCCGTACGAAAGGTGTTTGACGAAGAGCTTAATAAGCTTGCTCATTTGGAAACCGCAGCCTCTGAATTCAACGTGACGCGAAACTATCTCGACTGGCTGACCCAGATTCCGTGGGGTCGTAGAAGTGCGGAGAACTTTGGCATTCCCAACGCCATCAAAGTTCTGGACGAAGACCACTACGGCCTGAAAGACGTCAAAGATCGCATTCTGGAGTTCATCGCCGTCGGGAAACTCCGAGGTACGGTGGAAGGCAAGATTTTGTGCTTCGTCGGACCTCCAGGTGTTGGCAAGACGAGCATAGGCAAGTCGATTGCTCGAGCGCTCAACAGAGAATACTACCGGTTCAGCGTCGGCGGCCTGTCAGACGTGGCCGAGATCAAAGGCCACCGACGTACCTACGTCGGTGCCCTGCCCGGCCGTATCATTCAGGCCCTGAAGAAATGCCAGACTGAGAATCCGCTTATCCTGATTGATGAAGTGGACAAGATTAAACTCGGAAACCAAGGAGATCCTTCTTCAGCACTTCTGGAACTACTCGATCCCGAGCAGAACAATTCCTTCTTGGATCATTACATGGACGTACCTGTCGATCTGTCCAAGGTTCTTTTTGTGTGCACTGCCAACATGACGGATACCATCCCGCGGCCACTATTGGATCGTATGGAGTTGATCACACTCTCAGGTTACGTCGCAAGCGAGAAGAAAGCCATCGCAACCCGGTACCTTGCACCAACAGCCAAGGCCGCTGCCGGCTTGAAGGATGCCAAAGTAAATCTTAATGACGAGGCGATCGATGAGCTTATCAAATCCTACTGCCGCGAGTCCGGTGTGCGAAATCTTAAGAAACAGATTGAAAAGGTGTACCGCAAATCTGCCTTGAAGATCGTGCAGGACTTGGGAGAGGAGGTGCTGCCGGAGGAGGAGGCTCTCACTGACGAGGGCAAGACCGCCCTGGAGCAAAGCCAAAAGAAGGCAGCCGAAGCTGACGCTGACGGAAAGCGAGCTGTCACGGAAGCGACGGAAGGCGAGACGGCTGAGACGCCACGAAAGGCGCTCCGCGTCCCCGACTCTGTTGACGTGGAGATCAGCAAAGACAACTTGGCGGATTACATTGGTCCGCCAGTTTTTACATCGGACCGCCTTTATGATGCCGGTCCGCCTGGTGTGTCGATGGGCCTGGCTTGGACGCAAATGGGCGGCGCAGCCATGTACATCGAATCAATCATGCAAGCACCTCTCCGCACCAGCTCGAGACCGGGTCTAGAAACCACTGGCAACATGAAAGAGGTCATGAAGGAGTCCACGAGAATCGCCTACTCAGTTGCCAAGGCCTTTATGGCCAAGCAATTCCCCGACAATGACTTTTTCGAAAAGGCGAGAATGCATCTCCACGTTCCTGAGGGTGCGGTTCCCAAGGACGGGCCCTCTGCCGGCGTCACCATGACCACATCACTCTTGTCTCTGGCCCTGGACGTACCCGTGAACCCGACAGTCGCCATGACAGGCGAAATCACATTGACGGGCAAAGTACTGCGGATAGGCGGTCTTCGTGAGAAGACGATCGCTGCTCGACGAGCAGGCTGCAACACAGTTATATTCCCTTCGGACAACTTGTCGGATTGGCTTGAACTGCCTGAAGTAAGTTTGATGAACGATGATGTTCTTTTATGCATATGCATCTACCCTAGCAGTAGCAAGATTCAATGAGCAGGAAGCTAACGTTTTGATTCACCAGAACATCAAAGAAGGTGTAGAAGGCCACGCCGTAGGATGGTACAGCGAAATCTTTGAGCTGCTCTTCAAAGACATTGACCGCACGCAAGCCAACAAGAGCAGAGTCATCCCCTCGGAGAAGGCGGACGGTGGCGATGAAGAAGGAGAGTGAAGCAGGGCGACGACGGCGACTCTTGCAGTTACGCTGCCACGAAGGACGCATCAGAAGAGAAAACTTGACATAAGAAACCGGGCACGCATTCATTCACTGGGGCATTGATTCGTTGGAAGAACAGCACGTGCATCACACTAGACCATCAATTTCCAACAGCGGAACCGGCGGAGATTTTGACCTCTCGGTTCTGCGGCTTCTGACTGCAAAAACTTGAATTATAAATTACTCACTCCTCTTTTGTACATTTCATTTGATGGGAATTTGAACAGGCCGAACTGGAAGCGCAAGGGTTGCACGAATTTTGTTATGTATGAGTAGACTTTGGGCATAGAGACGAGGCGTGAGCGGGTGCGTGGCCTTGCCATGGTTGTATGTAGGAAACATTTTTTTTCTTTCCATCATTATTGAGTTTGCAAGAAGACAGATTGGCGCGCGCATCGTAGCATCTTGCATGTGATGCGACTTATCAGTGTCGATCTTGGAGGACCCTGATAAGAACTTGCTCGGCGGCTACACACACATGCGATGCCTGGCTACCGGACCAGACCAGAAAAACCAAACATGTACCTATTTCGTCCTTCTCGCCAGCCTCGACAGCCAGCTCTCGCTGGGTAGGTACTTTTCGCTCTTTCTGTCCATGTCTCCATCTTGACATGTCGGAGGGGGACGAGCCTCCGATGTCGCGCCCGAAGTCTTCCCACCAGGACAGCGTGCATGCGGAAAAAGCAAGAAACTCGAGCGAGGCGGGCAAGAGAGGTAGTACTGTACTGACTGGCATGTGATGTGATGTGATGTGATGTGATGTGACATACACGTCGGACTACCATGTGGGCGTACCATATGAAAGCATTTCGATGGCTTCCTGTGGTCAACACTTTCGGGGCCCACGATAGCAACGCAATGGCAAACTTCTTCTCCTTCTCATGCCTATGTCCATGCCGTGGGGCGAGCGATGCACGGATTGGACTTGATTGGCCTCGAACATGACACACATGGGCAGTGCGGCGTGCCTAATGGGCCAAGAGATTCGATGCCTTTTGCCCGTTCCGTTGGTGCGACTCTTGTTTTGGCAACTTATCACTGGGTACATGACCTACGTTAGGGTAGGACTAGGAGGAACCTACTCCGGAGTCCGTAGGTACATACATACATACATACATACATACATACATACTATACTATACTCCCGTACACACGTTAGGTACCTGGGTACCGGTCCTTGGACAGAAGCCGCAACCGCTGTCGCATGCATATGTGCCTAAATAACCACGGGGCCGCAATCGCAGAGGCAATTGTCCAGTCAGGCGGGCGAGTTTGCTGGGGAGATGGGCTCCGTCGCGGCAAACATATGCACATGCCCAACGTGTGACCGTTTTCTGCAAGGACAGCAATCAGTTCAGTTGGAGTGGGAGGATGCTACGGGACAGTCGAGACGTTGCTGCAGGAAGCGATGCGATGGAAATGTGGCGCCAAGCACCACTGTGTGAAGTTGAGGACCAAAGGTCTGGGGGAGGGGGAAATGCGGTCGAGTTGCTGGAATGTCGGAGTTGTGAAGCGCAGGAGGCGCGCAAGTGCTGCTGTCGTCTCGATAGGTACGGTACGGAACGGAGGCTAGAGACGCATCTTGGAAATGCAAGATGGGGGTGAGTGACGAGACTTCAGAAGAGATGGGAGAGGAGAGTGAAGTGAGCCTTTCAAGCTTCGAGGCATTCAAGCCGCTTTTCATCGTCCACTTGCCGCACGTCCGCATCACAAGTTCACAACCTGTGACAAATGATGGCTCGTCGAGTCGTCACTCCTCGTCACCTCCCGCCATCCGCCATCGCCATCCGCCATCCGCCATCCGCCATCAACCGTTGGCCACATCAACCCAGCGCAATCCATCGACGAAAGCTCGCGTGACTTGTTGTCAGCGACCACCACCATAACTCCCTATGTATGCATCACAATTTCCAACCCATTGTCGGTCCTTCTCGCCAATACTCATGCGGCCGGCCACCATCGCGCCCGGGACCGGCATGGCAGCGGCAATCGGCAACGAGTGGACATTGGACAAGGGGACTGACTTACTTACTGTATACTGTAAGTCCGGCAGTAACCGTTTACATAGGAACTTTAGGTACATATGTAGTTATATCAATATGTATAGATTAGTATGTACATATGTACCTACCTCCTAGAATAGCGCGTACGGAGTAGAGCAAGTCAAATCTGTCGAATCGTCATCTTCGAGAAACGCAAACCACCCCACCACCTCCGTCTCGCTGCTCCGGCCTTCCCACCGTTCGTTCCCATGTCATTTGCTGCGCGAACAAGAGACCGTAGAAGTTCGAACCAAATCGCACAGCATAGCAAGCAAGGCGTTTTGACAAGTGACAAGCAGAGCATCCCGACCACCCCCCTCCCCCAGCCTTCTCTTTGTGCTGCCAATGCCCACCCATGTTGGGTATGCTCGGCTGGGCGCCACGGCAGACCCCTCCCTCTCCGTTTCGTCCTCCCCCTGGCTTGTGCACCGCATGGAACCTGAAAATTCATATTACCTCGCGAACATCTCACAGAACAGCCTCAGTTCTGTGTGTTTTTTGCTTGATTCTTCACTTTTTCCACTGGGACCTTGCATGATTTGCGCGCGTGTGCATGCTGTTCTCTAACATCTCTGTTCCTCCTTGATACTGCTGTTCATGGGTGATTCGGCACGGACCCACACACGGCTACAATCGAGTCTACTCTCGACTTACATACATACACACAAGCCTGAGCCGGTCTTGGTTACATATTGCCTGCCAACCGTTGAAATCACCGACGACTCTTGAATTCGCCAAGAACTGCTTGGAGATTTGAATTCACCGATAAAACGCTCATCAGTCTTGAACACACAACATGGCGGAGCCGGCAGGCTTGAAACTCAGACTCCCGCAGACAAATGGCCGACGGGATCCCACGGCTCATTCACCAGCTCACGCGAACAATGACGCGAGCCGGTCAACACCAGAGCATGACCGATTCGACCATCAAGAGCCCAGAGGCGACCATAGACCCAACGCAATCGACTCATTGCCTCATTGTCCGTCCCGAAAAGTCATCACCGGCCTACCTCGAGCCCAGACGTTCACGCGGAAACTCTCGGAGCAAAGACAACATCTGGAACCCATTGCGACAAGGGCAAATGAGCGAAGACCTGCCTCGGCGGACGAGAAATTCGCCAGCATGATGAGCGCCACGGATACGGATGCCCCATCAGGAATTCTCTCGGGTGGTTTCCATTCACTGTACAACGAGCACGGCTCCAATTCCAGTCATACCTTTGGCAGCGAACATGGAGATGACCGCCTCTCTAGTGCATTCTTGAAATCCGCGACTACAGGTATAGCAAGCCAATTCAGTGCCAGGCCACAAATATATGACTTTTCCACGCTGGATATCGACTCTTTGACCGCATCCCAGTACGACGCGTTAATTGCGTATGAGCTGGAAACGAAATGGATCCTGAACCTGAGTATGCACTACCGAGATGGATCAAGAAGAGAGAAATTTTTCGTCACGTACCGCCGTAAGAAGAATCAGCCATGGCGGCGAGTTACCATCTCGCTCGATTATCGGGACCCGCCGCTCGACTCGTTGGAAATGGAACTCTCAAGAATGAGGAATCTGAGAGAGAAGAGCGCAAAGGTGTATGATGCGATTCGCGAGAGCCTCTCTGATATTGCCTTTTATGACACCGTCACAAATCTGAAGCTGCAAACGACCGATGGTCGACTGCACGTCCATGTCGTGGAAGATGGTAACGTAAGGACTTTCCAAAAAAA